>SNQJ01S0224984.1:0-14731 GCA_010110895.2 Picea sitchensis
GGGGATCAGGTGTTTCTTCGACTGCAACCTTACAAGAAAACTTCCCTCAAGGACGAGCATTGTCAGAAGCTAGCGCCCAAATTTTATGGTCCTTATACCATTCTCAAGCGTGTGGGATAAGTAGCCTATCAGTTAGCTTTGCCCAACCATTCAAAGCTACATCCTATTTTTCATGTTTTATGCTTAAAGAAGGTGATTGGAGCTAAGTGCCAAATTCAAACCAACCTTCCAGAGTTATCTGAAGAAGGATCCATTTGTCTACATCCAGAAGCAGTTTTGAACCAGCGTGAGTGGCGCCTACGTCAGAGAACCATCAAGGAAGTGCTAGTCCAGTGGAAACATACAACTCCAACATACGCCACTTGGGAACCAACTACCATTCTGCAGTAATTTCCTCATCTCAAGCCTTGAGGACAAGGTTGTTTTTAAGGGGGCGGACATGTTAGGGTCCTAACCCGCATATAGGTAAAACAATATACTCGGATGTAATAAAGGTCAATATTAATAAGGCCTTTCAATAAAATAGAATAAGGTGGATGTAAGAAGACATAATAGAAGCTTTCGCTTCTAGAAGGATCTTCCTCTAGATGTTTCCTTTTAGTATAAATAGGAGTCAAGGGTATGAGAACCCTAACTAGAATATTATTGTAATAAAGCTCTGCTCAACTGAAAGTTCCCCCCTCGAAGAGGCCTGTGAACATAGCTTTCAGATTCAAAGTGCTATTTCTGTTATTATTCTCATATCATTTCAATGTTATTGTGGTGAATGTTCTGGTTATATTACTGTTATTCTGCCATTGATAGCATTTTATTTCTGTTATGCATACATTTTACATCTAGTATATTACACCTAAAGAGAAAGAACCATTCCATTGTGGTGACATTGGGTGGGATTGGTTCATGTTACGTCAGTTTGGCCTTCTATCTTATAGCCTTTTATCCTAGCTACAAACTGTGCGGTAACATTTTGGCGCCGTTGTCGGGGAACACTGAGTCAAACCTTCCTCAAACGACACTTTTTCGGTAAGCTTTGCCTCTAGAGCCTTTATCTTACAAGCTTACTTGGCGACTCCACTAGGGTGTTTTCCCTATTTCTTTGATAGTTTCAAGAAAACTATCTGGCGACTCCATTGATGACGAAGCCAATGATGACTTCACAATGGGATCCCGAGAACTACAAGCCTTTAGACATGAGTAACATCACGGGGTACCCTCGACAAATGCCCTTTGAATACATAAATTTGCTCCCTGGATTCACTAGTGGTGATAGAGAGAGAGTTGACTATCACATGGGAAACTTCTAGAATTTCTTCTTACCCTACCCGATTGATGATTATGTTGAAGACGTGGTCATGAAACTTTTCTCTGCCATGTTTTCTCACAATGCCAAAGAATGGTATGATAACCTCCCCGATGCCAGCATCACAACTATGGAGCAATTTGAGGAAAAATTTCTCGAGAGATGGGGTATCCAGTAGGAAGACATCCCAGTACTATTAGAAGAACTCAAGCATATGAAGCAAGCTGAGGATGAAACTGTCAGAGACTTCCAGGATAGATTTGAGAACATGCTATATCAAATTCCTGAAATTCATCATCCCGAGGAGAGATACTTGGTCCATCTCTTTACTCGTGCACTTATGGGATATCCGAGTTTCCCTCTTGATAAGATAACCCCAAGGACGCTCGATGAAGCTTACAACATCACTGCAGCAATTGAGGAGAAGATCTCCTTGTTTGATATCGGATGCCTCTTTACCTTAAGTACTCTCAATGGGGAGATTTTGTTGACCCTTGAAAAATTCATCATCGATTTCCAAGAAGAAGGGGAACAAACCATAGATCGACAAGGGATTGTTGAAGACACAGTTGAGGAGCCGGAACCTAATGACGAAGTATCAACATGCCCTCTTCCTCTTGATGAAGCGATCCACAAGCCTTCTCCACCTGTACAACAACAAAACAATAAGGCTAGTTTCTTTGCTTTTCAAGATTTTGATGATACCTTATTCCATGATTCAGAGAGTGATGGAGAAATGGAATCCCCGAATGAAGAGCATCTTCCTTGCTGCACGACCAAAGAAAAGAGGGCTACTCATGAGGATAAGACAATAATGCACGTTAAATATACCCAAGTCCTCGAAGCTCCTACACAAGAAGAAAAAGTAAGTTACCCTCCTCTCCGAGATTTTGATGATTGTCTACTTTATGATTTGGGAAAAGAAGAAGAAATGGGTGAGCTTTTGAATGTTTTGAACCCTCCCTGTTATGACGCTGATACTGATATAGTTGATTTTGATGAGTTCATACATGTTGGGAGATGTAGGTGGGATGCAGTTGGTTATGATATGGACCCTATTTATGACATAATGAGTCATCTCCAAGTGTTTCCTTTGCAATTATCACACCAAGCTCTTGACCAGTGGTAACAAGGAGATGAGATTTTTACCAATGCTCCCCAAACACCCAAAGTTGACCAAGTACAGTATTTGCCTGATGATTTTTAGTCTTACCTTGAGGCCTTTGATGAGTACTCCTTCGAGCACTTAGATTTAGCCCATGAAGATGACTATCAACCACCACTATGCTAGGATTTTGATAGGAGTAAGAATATTGTTTGCCTAAAGAAGGATTCTCATGACCTTTCTCCCTAGCTACCTCTTATTACCTTACCTTGTTGTATTATTAAAGGTGTAGTTGGGAATTATACCTTTTGCATTGAGTTCACTGTGAAGCCAACCTGAGAATCCAAGGATTGGTTGAAAACTACAGATTTCAGTCTATCATCTCATTTTTTCAACTTTACGTTGAGAGTTTTCCAGTCGTCTACTAGATCTTTGTCGATCCCTTCCGGAGCTCTAGAGTACGAAGACATCCTAGGTAGCCAGTTTACCGACCCTCAGAATCAATTTTCTGAACCTTGGACTTTTCATGACCCCTTTCGGAGGTGGATTGAGTGCTTTCCTTAGATATGGACTTGGCAAGATTTTATCCCTCCCACCTACCTCCATGAGTTAGACTTTATGATTTCCGATGATATGATATATGCTCTAACCCATCTCATTTTTGTGCTTGGTTTTTCATTGTTCTGGTTCATGATGAATCACAAAGGTAGGTATTGTGGGACATTGTTGGATTGGCTTCACTGGTTGTTTGACTACAACATCCAACAAACAAGTAAGTACAAGTAAGTAGTTTTCTTCATATTTATTGATTGCTTTATTTTAGTATGTATCTATATGTATGCTGGGGTGGCATTACCACCCCTTTTTGTTACTGATGATTCTTTCAAGATCAAGTAGGTCTGTAGGCTATGTCAGAGATGCTGAGGTTCTCATGCACTCTACGGTGAGCACATGTCCCCGAGTTGGAGCCAGATGTTATCCCCAGTTTTTAGGGATAACTAGGAGATCATGTCTTGAGAACCACAGGTCCTAGACATGGAGTACCGAGAGAAATATTGACCCAAGCATGGCCCTGGAGGGCCCACCTTTTCTTCTTCCATCGTCTTTATCTTGTCAACAACAACAACATCCATCACCATCGGTTTGGTCCTGTACCAAAAGAGGTTCTTGATTCATGAGGAAATTAGTCCAGGTATCATGGTATGTGTCGCATTTGATCGTTAAAACCTTTAAATGTATGCATCAAGTTCCTTTTATTTCTAACAACTGCTTGGATCTTACATTTGCCCACTTGACCATGTTTGGGGGGGTTGACAAGGTGCCCTAACAAGCCCGTATCTGTAGGTTTTGGTTTTCCACTGGGGGGATTTATGAAAAGCCATCGTTCACTCCCGTCATAGCACCACTTGTTCATCTTACTTCCCACTGAGTTATCCCATTCCCCTTATACGGGCATTGGGTTCACTTATTTTCAGGACTGCACCTTACCCCGTGGGAAGAAGGGGCTAAAGGCCCAGAAGGTAAAAGCAAGCTGGTAAAAGATAAAATCCTAAGAATAAAACCTCGAGATGCTTCACCCAGGGATCCCCGAGAAAGCAATAAAAGGCTTCTCAACAAGAAACAAGAGGGACCTGGAAAAATAGTAAAACGAGACCTAGTCAGAGGATAGGGGGTCTCATCATGAGCCAACCTATTAGGTCCATGGGTACCTAGCAGTATGACATTTCCATTAGCTGGTTACCATGCCAGGGCAGTGACTCTTGGTTGCATGGCCAAGGGAAAGGGGGCCTCATCAAGAGCCAACCTTCTCATCTCTGTGAAAGTACTTGTGGGTAACACTGTCAGCTCTGGTCACCATGCCAAGGTAGTGTCCCCTAATTAGCTCTCGAACAAAAAAGAAAAAAAGAATAAAGGCAAGAATGGGCTTGGAAAGAATGCATCCATGACAGGTACAACTCGCCTTCTATAAAGGCACCCATGGGTAACACTTTTGCGTCCTTGGCCTTCACTGCACCCACATGCTCGGACATCCCCTGACCACATCACCCACTTACATGGCTTGGATGAGGTCTTTTGAAGAACTTTCCTTTTCCCGTGGATACTAGTGCTATAGGACACCTTGTCCTTTTCTCCAGACTTGTATTGCAGGCTTGTGTAATGTCTTTGAGCTGTTAACTGATGTATTAGGGATTTTATGCATATGTTTAATAATATTGATGATGAGATGTGATTGACAATGCTATGATCCCTATGATTGATGAGCCCAAGGAGGGCGTAGCCTTTGATGTGCAGTAGCATGCTTTACGAACATGTACCATTTGGACTGGTACACATGGGGAGATGATCAGTTCATACCTCGATGGGGTTGAAGAGCCCACCAGATGGATGCTGAGACCCCATCAGGGGGCAGAGACAGGACACAGATGGAGCAGGGGCTTTGCACCGGAGAAGAAGAGAACGTTCCACCAGAGGCATCCTGACACAACTTGACCTAGGGGGGATGATCCTTTCTTAGTGGAATTCTGGCCTTTGGAGGCCTAGGATGTCACCACCTTAACCATGACGTCACCCAACATCATGGAAGTTTGGGGCAGGCAGACTAGGCAGGAGTGGCACGTGTGGCAGGTTGGAGAAGCCCAGGGAAGGCTAACGTTTTGCTCCAGGAAGCCCCATCTGCCCTAAAAAGGGCCAACGTCTCCCTTGGAGGGGATTTTACTCTCCTTTTAGCTTGATTTAGAGTTTTAACTTGACAATTTAATGTAAAATAGTATGATTTGATATTTTGGCCTTGTCGGCCTTTTTACCCGACCTAAAATGTAAAATTAGGTCAAGGTTTTGTATAAATGGGAGATTTTCACTCTCATTTTTTCATCATCTTTCACTCACTAGTTGGTGAGGTCTTAAATTTGCACCCTATCTTGGGTTATTGGCTCATTTAAGGAGGTGCACTTGTTGAAGGAAGACATTTTTGGCATATTTTGGCATTTCTCTTGAAGGAAGGTGTTACAACTAGGGTTTGCATGGTTATTTCTTGATGAATTGTAAGTATTTTTCTACAAAACTTCTTGAATGAATGGTTGTAGTCTAATTTCTTGCATATGTTTATAAATTTCTTTGAATCAAAACCCTAGGTGACAAGCACACAAGTAGGTCCTTGTCTCATGTCCCTTGACAAATATTTTTTTAGCCATTGTAGAAGATAAAGAGAGCCTAGTCATAGCTACACTCCTTTTTCTTCCTCTCCTTTGCTAGTCGTACCATTTAGAATTCAAGAGGAAGAAGACGTCCCAGGCCTAGGTTATCTACACTTATGGTCGTTTTTCTTTAAGGGTTTGATGAAAGGGCCTTGTTGTCTACAATGTTTTGTTTTAAGAGCAATTGAATGATGGTTTAAGCATTAATTGAATAAGGTGTTGATTGGTTACATTGAATGCTACATTATTCCAATATTTATTGGTGAAGTGTTATATCTTTTCATTGATATTGATAAACATTGACTTCGTCAACATTTATTGCTAATTGCTTATATGTATTTATCAGATAGTCTTATGAAGTACTAATCCATTGAAATAGCTTGCACATATCAGTTTGTTGTTGCTTTGTTCTAGGCAGGTAAACTTGTTTGGGGGGTTTACTTCTTAAATTGGCCTTTGGCTAGACTATCTGATTGGGTGGTGACTTGTGAAGGGGGAAAACCTTATCTTTGTCTTATTAGCCTTTTGCCTCTTCAAAACCCCAGGTCACCGGGGATGTCTCCCCCGGGCCTAACCTCCCTAAAGAGAAAGAACCATCCCATTGTGGTGACATTGGGTGGGATTGGTTCCTGTTATGTCAGTTTGGCCTTCTATCTTATAGTCTTTTATCCTAGCTACAAACTGTGCGATAACAGGCCCTATGGGTAAGTTGGTGTAATTTGGTACCTCAACTTCCTAGGGTCGTAACTTTTGCATACGAGCTTCATTTTAGGCGCATGATAAGCCGTTGGAAAGATCTTTCAGAGAAATAAACATTCCACCATCAGACTATGACTCTATCTACAGTCTAACTGTGGCAAGCTGTAATATACCAGATATAAAAAGTATGCAGAACATAAATAAAATGCTAGAAATGGCAGAATAACAACAATATAACCAAAGTAATCACCACAATAACACTGAAATTATATAAGAATAACAACATAAATAACGCTTTGATTCTGAGAGCAATGTTCTCGGGCCTCTTCGAGGGGGAAACCTCCAGTTGAGCATAACTATATTACAATAATACCCAAGCTAGGGTTCTCATACCCTCGACTCCTATTTATACTAAATATGTCTATCAAAATAAGCATCTAGAGGAAGATCCTTCCAGAAGAGGAAGCTTCTATTAGGTCTTCTTACATTCGACTTATTTTATTTTATTGCAAGGCCTTATTAATATTGACCTTTATTACATATGAATATATTGTTCTACCTATGTGCGGGTTAGGACCCTAACATGTCCTCCTCCTTAAAAACAGACTTGTCCTCAAGGCTTGAGATGTGGAAATTGTTGCAGAATGGTAGTTGGTTCCCAAGTGGCATTTGCTGGAGTTGTATCTTTCCACTTGACTAACACTTCCTTGATGGTTCTGTGATGCAGGCGATGCTCGCATTGGTCCAATACTGTTTGTGGTTGTAGCCAAATGGATACTTCTTCGTCTAACTCGGGAAGGTTGGTTTGAATTTGGCACTTAGTTCCAATCACCTTCTTTAAGCATGAAACATGAAAAACATGATGTAGCTTGGAATGACTGGGCAAAGCTAACTGATAGGCCACCTATCCCACATGCTTGAGAATGGTATAAGGACCATAAAATTTGGGCGCTAGCTTCTGACAATGCTCGACGTTGATGGAATTTTGCTTGTAAGGTTGCAGTCGAAGAAACACCTGATCCCCTTCTGCAAATTGACGTTCACAGAAACCTTGATCTGCTTGCTGCTTCATGTGATTCTGTGCCATGAACAAATTCTCTTCGAGGGTACGAAAAATAGCCTCTCAAACTGTAAGCGTTTGGTCAACTGCCTTGACCTTTGAGACACTAGGTAAGTATAAGAGAACTGAAGGTGGCTTTTGTCCATATACCGCTTCAAAAGTAGTCATGCATGTAGTTGTATGGTATGAAGTGTTGTACCACCATTATGCTAGGGGTAACCATTGAGCCCACTGATTTTTCTTTTCCAAGGAAAAACACCTCAAATATGTTTCCAAACACTTGTTGACAACTTCCGTCTGACCATCGATATGGGGATGATAAGTTGTGTTGAGACACAATTGGGTGCCTTGTAGCTTGAACAGTTCTTGCCAAAAATCGCTGGTGAAATTTGGGTCGCGATCATAAACAATATAAAGCGGCATGCCATGAAGCTTGAAGACCCGATCCATGAAAATTTGAGCCACCGTGGATGTTGTAAATGGGTGTTGAAGAACACATAAATGAACATACTTGGAAAGGCGATCAACAACCACCATTATGACTGATTTGTTTCCCGATTTGGGTAAGCCTGTAATAAAATCCATAGAGATATCCCTCCAAATAGTAGGTGGAATTGGAAGTGGTTGTAGTGTGCCCAGAGATTTGACTGTTTCATCCTTGTTGCGTTGACACACATCACATTCAGTGAAAAAACTATGAATGTCTTGTTTCATACCATCCCAGAAAAAAGAACGTTTGACCCTGTCATAGGTTTTGGTAAACTCGAAGTGCCTAGCTGTGGGTGTAGCATGAAGCTCAGAAAGTACCGTGGATTTAAGTTTTGATTGTTTACTTAAATACAAACAACCTTTGTATCGAAGCTCATCATGGAGCCAAGAGTACCCTGGGGAAGCTGGAGCATTGGAGTGCAATTGATCAGATGCAAAGTTTTGGGATCGTGTAGCCATTCCTAGCGAACGACTTGGAGCTAATCTAGTACAATGAAGGAAAGAGAAAAAAGGGATCCATCATCTTCATATTTTCGGGAAAGTGCATCCACAATCACATTGTCTTTTCCTTTCTTGTAAATGATATCATAATCATATTCAAAGAGCTTAGTCACCCATTTTTGTTGCTCCGGGGAGGAAATGCGTTGTTCCAAAAAATACTTGAGGCTTTGATGGTCTGTCTTAATTTGGAAGCATTGCCCCAATAGATAAGGATGCCACATATCAACGACATGCAAAATAACCAACATTTCCTTTTCATAGATTGATTTGGCCAGATTTCTTTCAGACAATTGCTTGCTGGTAAACGCCAAAGGCCGACCCTCTTGCATAAGGACAACACCAATTTCTTTCCCTAAAGCATGACATTCCAAGACAAAGGTCTTTGTGAAATCAGGAAGGGCAAGGACTGGAGTTGTACACATGGCCATCTTCAAGGTTTTAAAATCTTGAGAAAATACTGGAGTCCAAGTGAAAGAGTTCTTTTTTAGGAGTGCAGTGAGAGGTGCTGCAATCTTTCCATAATTCTTAACCAACTTGCGATAATAACCTGTTAAGCCCATAAATCCACACAAGCTTTTGAGAGTCTTTGGGTGAGGCCAGTCTTGCATAGCTTCATTATTTTTAGGATCCACCCTGACACCATCCTTCCCAACCAGATAACCCAAGTACTCGACTTCTGAGGCGCCAAAAGCACATTTAGACTGTTTCAGGAAAAGTTGGTGCTGAGAGAGTAGATAGAGAACTCGATCCACATGAACAAGATGGTATGTCCAGGTTTTTCTATAGATGAGGATATCATCAAAGAAAACTAAGACAAAATGACGGATAAAAGGATGGAAGACATGATTCATGAGGCTTTGGAAGGTGGAGGGGGCATTACACAAGCCAAAGGGCATGACCAAAAAATCATAGTGGCCCTCATGAGTTTTAAAGGCAGTCTTGGGAATGTCTGCCACTTTCATACGTATCTGGTGGTAGCCAGAATGAAGATCAAGTTTAGTAAAGAACTGGGTGCCTCTCAATTCATCCAAGAGGTCATCAATGACATGAAGGGAAATTTGTCTTTAATGGTAAGTTTGTTGAGGGCACGGAAGTCAGGACACAATCACCAAGAACCTTATTTCTTTAGGACCATGACCACTGGAGAAGAGTAGTGGCTTGTACTAGGGAGGATAACATTTGTGTTGAGTTCCTAGACCATTTTCTCAATTTCATTTTTTTGGGAAAAGGGGTGACGATACAGACGGATATTGGGAGGAAGGCTTTCTGGTACAAGGGGAATGGAATGATCATGAACACCACAGGAAGGAGGGAGTCCCTGGGGAGTGGAAAAGACCACTTGATGTTTAGAAAGGATGTATTGGAGGTCTTACGGCACCCAGAGTGTCTTTGTTGTTTGTATGGCATGGAGTTAGGCAATAACACCAGAATGACCTTTTTTGAGCAGGTTTTCCTTGCGATGGGAACTAATGATCTCAGGTGAACCGATGGTGATGCCTTGGAACTTATATTGTTGGCCCTCCTGGTCGAATTGCATGGTCAATTCCTTAAAATCCATGAGAATGGGACCCAAAGTCCTTAGCCAGTATGTACCCAACACAATGTCACAACCGCCCATGTCGATAGAAAACATATGATATTTCAGGTGGTAGTCACCAATTTGGAGACACATTTTCACAACTCCCTCCACATTTCATGGAGCTACCATTGGCAATCATGATTTGGAAATTATTGACTGCATGGATGTAGCAATGAGTTTCTTGGGCAATGCGGCGATGAATACAATTATGGGTGCTTCCACTATCAACTAGAATGATGACCTTTCTATGCTTGATGTAACCAATTAGCTTGAGGGTTTAGGGAGTAGAGAAGCCAGTGAGAGCATTTAGGGAAATGAACGATTCTACTTCGGGAGGGTCTGAGGGAGGGGTTATGTTAGTGGTTTCAGGTGACTCAGACACAAGGGGAGTTTCAACATCCTCTTCCGAAATATCCTCCGAGATGGCCATACAAAGATTTTTTTCCTTACACTTATGGCTCGAGAAATATTTGTCATCACAATTATAAAAAAGGCCTTTGAGTTGGCGTTCATCCATTTAAGCCTTGGTCAATTTTTGGATCTTTAGTGGAGCGGAGGGAGTAGTGGGATTTACTAGTTTAGTGTGAGGGATAAAGGAGGGTTTCTGGTTTTGAGAAGATACAACCTGTTGTGCTTCTTTAGCTCTTTTAGTATCCTCCACCCAATTCTGAGGCCGAGCCATGAGGACATGGGCCCAAATCTCATCCTCGAGGCCACTGATAAAACACTCTCAGAAAAAGGCATCAGACATGCCCTCTATCCGAAAAGCCAGGCGCTCAAACGCAGCTATAAAGTCTTCCACTTTTCCTGACTGTTTAAACTTTGTCAAACGACCTAAATGGTTGGTGTCAGTGTCAAAGCGTTCATAAAGCTCTGCCACAAAGTGTGTCCAAGAAATGTACCCTTGACGGTAAGTTTTTCTCCGTTGCCACCATTGTCAACGTTCTTGATATAGATGGAGAACACCATACCGGAGTTTGGCCAAGTCATCTGTAATGCCATATAAAAAGAAATAATGTTCCATTTGGGTTACCCAACCAGTGGGACTGAGCCATGAAATTTGGTACATCCACCCGCGGAAGGCGTAGTTCACGTTGAAAGTGATGGTGCTGAAAGTTATGGGAATGAGAGGAATTTTCAGCTTAAGTATGTAGAGGTGGGTCATATAAAGGGTTATATGTAGGGATATGTAGCTTGGTGCAGAGCATCGAAACGACAGATTCAAGCTGGGTGGTCAGGTCTTGTTTGATTTCCTCCATTGAGGACTGCATGGTTGTATTGATGGTGACAACATCGGCACTGAGTTGTTTCACTTCTTGTTGGGTCTCGGTGAAATTAGATTGCTAGGTATTGAAGCGAGCTTCCAAGTCTTGGCTATGCGTATGTTCCATGAGGACGAGGGAACCGAAATGGGGCAGGTGGGGTCAAAATTTTTGCTGAAAATTGATATGTATGAATGTGATAAGGGCGAAGAGACGAATCCAATGGAATAGGTCTCAAGAAGAATACTGCAGTGATGAAATGCCTAAATTCTTAACCATGAAGAAATGTGTAGTGATTTGGCAACTCGAACACAGTTGCGCGGTAATAGATATTGTCTATTTTAATTTGTTTATGTTTCTGTCCCCAAGGGTTAGGTATTCAAGGGTTATATAGACAAGGGTTTTCCATGTACTATAACTCTCTGATATACGTGCGGGGTCCAACAGTAGTACTCGGCCCAATATATCAGGGCACTAACTAAGGAGGCTAGACTGTGCCCTTAGCTGTACTACTCAACTACCCAGGTACTAGAGAGTATCTTCCTGAGTGTTGTTCTCAGTGGTACTATAGCAGTCAAGTGGCCGATCGGTTTATCTAAAGAGGCTTCAGGTAATCTAGGCCGATCCGTACATAGGTGTTGTCTGATGTGCTACCACTCGAAGGGGTACCAATAGGGGTTACAAGGGTGGCCAACAGATGTGCGCTTAAGTACCACTTGTATTTCTTGCATGTATGAATCCCTCAACCGCGGGTTTATGTGCATAATGATAGATCTCTGTGGCTTAAAGACGCCGAAATACGTTTCTACCTTGGAAAAAAAATTAACCCACAATTTCTGTCGAGGAAAGTGCTCTGATACCACTTGTAATATACCATATATAAAAAGTATGCAGAACAAAAATAAAATGCTAGAAATGGCAGAATAACAACAATATAACCAGAACAATCACCACAATAACACTGAAATGATATAATAATAACAACATAAATACTACTTTGATTATGAGAGATGGTTTAGGGGCCTCTTCGAGGGGGCAACCTCTAGTCGAGCAAAGCTCTATTACAATAATATCCAAGCTAGGGATGTCATACCCTCGACTCCTATTTATACTAACTATGTCTATCAAAAGAAGCATCTAGAGGAAGATCCTTCTAGAAGCAGAAGCTTCTATTAGGTCTTCTTACATTCGACTTATTCTATTTTATTGCAAGTTCTTATTAATATTGACCTTTATTACATCCAAATATATTGTTCTAGCTATGTGCGGGTTAGGACCCTAACACGAGCCAAAAAAAAATGTTTAGGGCCCCAAAACAACCTTGAAAGTACACCAAGATGTGCTGACATGAAAACATACAAAATAAGCCAGTTGGATTAGGAGAGAGGCCACTCATATCCACCTGGATAATCTGTGGGACTTCAGACAACCCCAAAAGTGTAGAACTCATTGTTATCACCATATAATTCCCAGCTGGTGTCCGAGTTTCATAAATTTTATGGCGGGTCAAATCGCCACAGAGATGTGATAAATTTAGAGGACCCGTCTATATCCAACGACGTTTGGACGAAGTAACAGAGATATGAAGAATAAATCTCAGCCGACCGTCGATCTCAAGGCGTCCCAGATCAACGACTGAGATGTGTATCAGAGATACAACTAGCACAAAGATTAAGCGGTCGAGGGCGGGCCGGGGAAAACTGTCACGTTTTTTTGCGGGACGTGTGGCACCCTTAGAAGTATATCGGAAAGGAGGGTTGTCTGATCAAAACCACCTTTTTCAACCTCCGATGTCAAAGTCATCGGGCAAGACGCTGACCATAGATCTTGAAATGACCCAGATCAATGGTCGAGGTGCAATTCGACGATCGAAGTAGCGCAAGAATTAGTCGACAAGGAGTGGACCAGGGAAAACTGCCCTGGTTTAAATCATGGACACGCGGCATTCTCTAAGACACATCGGCGCTAAGGGTGGTTCATCTAAAACCACTTTTCTCCAAACCCCGATGGAAATAGACGCCTATAAAAGGAGGTACCCCGGGCATTATTCTATGAGTGTTTGAAGCAGTCGAACGTTCGGAGATTTACCGCAAAGCTTCCATCCAAATTTAGAAGTTCTGAACAAATTCAAAACAGTGAAATTCAACGTGCCAATCATGTCCTACGCAATGTGCATCGACCTGGAAATTTTGATTAAATAGATGATGGACTACGAAATCCCCTCTGACACGCAATGGAAGGAACTTGTATGGTTGGGAAAGACAAAATGCCACGTCCCTGGAACAAACAGATGATCTCCAGCCATCACCCATCTTACCAGACCTAACGGAAGTACAGAGTAGGCTAGGTGTAGCGGAAGCAGTCGGGCGGTCAAAGAGATTATTTAGGATGGTGAAACGTTTCTTTTTGTTAATGATTGTAAGTCGTTTCGTATACTGAAACTAACATCCGAAACTGTTACAGAAGCTGAAACGTTTCAGTTTCAATTATTTTTTATCAAACTGTATAAGTACTAAGAGGCTTGAATTAACAAAGGGGGGGAGGGAAGAAGTGCAAGGGCACAATTCCGGTGGTTCTGGACTCTATTGTAATTTTTCTGGGACTGAATTGAATTCATATGCAGAAGCATTTTGAACTGTTCATGAAAAGATTCTAATGGCTATGATATGAGTTTTGTCTTCCTTCACTGTTTGTATTTCCTGTGTTCTTTAATTCCATTTACAATCTCTTTTGTTTAAATTGGAGAGTTTAAAGGCCCAAAATTCATCCTGCGACGCTCTTGGTCTAAGCAATTTAAACTATGTGATTGTCTTCTTAACTCATTCATAATTCATTTCAACAATGCTCTGATGCAGTTATTTGTCTTCTTTATCTTCCTACACATCTTTTTATTTCAAGAATAACTCAGATTCATCGCCTTATTTATCCTTTTTCCTCTGGAGAGTTCTATCAGTCTATGCATCGTCTTCGTTCACTTTCATAATTTTGACTCCGTAGCCCATAGTGTTCCCCTCTTCTTCGCCAACAACTCTATTAAAAATCTCCCAAACAAATCAAATCTAGCCGCCGGTTTCCATAGATATATCAAGTGACACGAGAGAGCCCTCTTTGAGTTGGGTAGGTTAGTGCCTCAGTGCTAAAGTTGGTTGAAACAATTACCCCTGTCGTCTGTTTTAACAGCCGGGCATATTTACAGGGTGCTAACATTTTGGCACCATTGCCGGGGATGAAATTGAAAATTTTTCCCTGGGAAAGAACGACATGGTTGAGTTCTAACGTCTGAGAGCAATAGACACTTAGGCACATATTGGCTATATTCCTGCTCTGGCGACTCCACAGATCAAAAATCAGTTTGAAGGCGATTCCACTAGTAGAAGAATCCATAAATTTGAATTTTCATTCGCGACTCCACTCTCAATGCAGAATCCAGCTTCCAAAACATCATTGGTGACTCCAATGTCCGAAGATGAGTTCAATATCTATAAGGTATGCTCCAATGAATCGATCTCATATTCCTGGCTTTCCAAATCGTATTCCTCACA
>SNQJ01S0224985.1:0-14731 GCA_010110895.2 Picea sitchensis
CAAGCCCTCTATGTACCTCTATGTTGGTGTCATTGATTGTTGAATTCCTCAGTCCTAAACCTAGTAAAAATGTACCCTTCACTCAAGTAAAATCAATGATTAGGAATGTTAAGATTGTTCTATCTTATTTCAATTCTTAGAGGGTGATAATTATGACGAGGATCTTAATATAGGAAATTATTTTTATGATATGTATTTGTTTTTTGTAGAACTTTTTTTTTTACTCTAGAGGCCATTTAGAGCATCTTTGTTGATTTATTTTGGTTCATAGATAGATTGCATTCAATGCTACTTTGGTTATATGCACCCTTACTTGCTATATACATGAGAAAATTTGCATATTTTTTAATAATGGTTTGGATTCGTATGGATTCACATGAATATATATGTTTTTTTTCAAAATTTGAATATTTTATGTATTTTTTGGTCAAATAATTTTTTGGTCCTATTTTTTTTTTCCAGTTCTACTCCAGTTCACATTTTTGGGGTCAATATTTTCAATGAACACTTTGGTTCTAATAAAATTGTTTATATATCTCCATAATCAATTTTTTTCATTTTATAACATGTGGAAAATATCATTTCTAAGGAAATTCACTCTCATCCAAAAAAAATAAGAGTTTGCACCAAAACATTCTCATGGAGGGGATGCACCATCAAAAATAAGCATTAAACAAAGTAAAATGTCAAGATTACACATGGAATTTTACCTCCAAGAATGTGCATGTATTAAATCACTCCACATGTGTAATTTCTAGGTTAAGCAACTCCATTGATGAATGTTCTATATGTGCATGTATTAAACCACTCCACATGTGTGATTTCTAAGTTAGCGAACTCCATGGATGAATTTTCTATATGCCCATTGGATGGATCACTCCACAATAAAAGATGTACTAAAAAAATACAAAATAGCTAGTGGACCATATCCAGAAAGAAAATCCAAGGAGGTAAGTATGAATTAGGGTTTTGACCATGCCAAAACTCCATGAAATAATAATAATATATATCTCTAAGAATAGAAAGAAATGTTTTTACAAGTGTTCCCTCCATGAATATCCAAAAATAGAAAGAATAAACCTTCCACATGTGTGCCCTCCAATAATAATATCCAAAAATAAAAAGGATACCAATTACAAGAGCATGCTAAGACACACATGTGACCCTCCTCATGTACCACATGCCTCCCAATAATAATCTACATAACCACCCCAAATAATAATAATATATAGTGCTAGGTCAAAGAGATGAGTAACTCTCCAATGACGGTCAAAATATGATAAGTGTAGATGAAATATCTATGCAATAGAGATGAGAGAGCACCAAGGAGAGGTGTTCCCTATAAAAATGTTCAATGTAACTACCTCAACAACCCAACAACACATAAAATATTCTCCATGTGAAGTGCACCCTAGGTGAATGTACCAAGGTGGTTAGAACTCATCAATGAAATAATACTCCATATGCCATGTCATAAAGTGTCGAATCAACCCAAGACAATCCACCCTAAATAAGTGTGCCAACCTTTCAAAAAAATATTTCATGCCTTGAAAATTGTGCCCAAGAGGGGGGCACACCACTAGGAAGCTTCAAATAATTCCAAATGTCCACTTCAAGTGTGAAAAGGAAGCATATAAACTAGGTTTCCCAATATATTAACCTTAATCTGGATAAATTAGATTAATTTGACCTTTAAATATTTAAATCAACCTCAACATGTTTGCATAAGGTTTATCATTTAAATATAACCTTAGGAAAAGTTTCTATCACCATCAAATCATAAGATAATACCCCCTATCTAAATTAAACTTAGGAAAGAACATATTGTAACATCATGAAACACATTCCCCTCTAGGTAATATATATCCGATGTGATATTATAAAGTTAAATCACCTAGGAAAATCTCAAAAAGGAAACATGAATCATCCCACCATAGAAGCATCATAAGAGAAAATAACATAATAAAAAGGATAACCCATCCAACCATCAAATGTGGTCCTCATCACACATTCAACATACAAGGACCATGTAGAATAGTCCCTCCTAATTCCACCATATAATAGCACATCATCATGCAAATGTCACTACGAAACTTCAACAATCATGAAAACCATATATCTCCTAACAATCATCATATAACCCATTGGGGGCTTAGAACCATAGTCTAAAACCAAGATAATCATATATACCAACCCACCATAATGAGGTAGTTTTCTCCACATCTAGCAAAAGTGAAACCAAGGGGTGGTCAACAAGGCAAGCACATGAGAGAATGCCACCAAAAAGCAAGTGTAATCATCGTCTAACCAAGGAGAAGTGAGACTCCCCCAACCAAATATATCCATCAAGTAATCAAATGAAATGAAGAGAACGAGATCCATGAATATGTATCCCCCAAGTCGGTCCAATTATTAAGAGTACCAACAACACGTCCCCATTAATGTGATGAAAACAAAAAGGTGGAACCTCATACAATATAAGTTGTAACACTGGGAATTAGACACCACCGAGAAGAAAGATTTTGTAAGAATGCTAATACACTCTAAAAGGAAAAAATGGTACTTGTTTAAGAGACAAAATTGGAAAGCAATGAGATGAAATCTACACAAAATAAGATCTTGAAAAGGAAGATCCACTTATGGATAAATGTTGGAGAATCCTCAAGGGGTGTATACATGATCTACAACCCATTGGATATCGATCTATTATAATCATTGGAAAACTAGCATTGAGTCTACACTTAGTTTGAAGATAATTATGAAGGTATTATTTTAGAAACCTTTACTATCTATCCTCATAAAAAATTGTAGAAAAAGAGAAAATTTTGGGGGTGTAACGATCCCACCGTTACAACAGCAAGCGACGTACAATAGGTCAATTTTTTTATTTTTTTTTGTGTGCTGCGTTAGGAAAATAAAACATCATAAAGAGGCACGTGTGATCCAAGTACTGAATTGAGAATAAATCAACATCATTACAAGGAGCGCAGTTAGTCTAGGCACTTAGAAATTCTTATATCCACATAGTTACATCAGGCGCGAGCAATCGAAGATGTAATCAACTGATTTTTAAGGTGCAAATAGAAAACTAAAACGACCATCATCCATACATTGCATTTAATCAAGGCGTAAGGTAATTACCAATTCTTAATTCAATCTAGCAACATGGATGTTTGAGGGTGCAAGGAAAACTTGTATTTAATCCCTCAATACTTACAAATAAGGGCACAAGACATAGATGTTAATTCATCATCTAGACGAATTTCATAACCCGAACAGTCCTATGACTTAACAAGACTCCACACTTCAATTATCGTTGCGCGCAAGAGGTCTGGGAATACACGGCGTACGTCATACTAAAATCAGTGCGCAAAAATGTTCTTTTATTTAAAAGGTCATTCATCAAAAAATGATTTGTTAGACGCTAAAGGACTAAAGTCTAAGACTGACATTAATACAAATTTCAAGTGCGCACAAAGTCTAACAATCTAAAATATCCATTAAGACACAAATTCCAGATGCGCAAGAAGCCTAACACTCTAACTATCATTTATTAGATGGAATCCATGAACAAAGGAATTCTGATATCAACTGAAGTAGATGCTTAACCAACCTTAGAACCCACCCCACAAAGTCATCACTCTTCATCCATTCCCGCCTCACATGAACATGTTTAATTAGACATCAATAACTAATAATGATTATTTAATCATTATAAGAGAGACGATAGTGATCGAATCAATGAACAACATCATTGGATATTTAGAGGCTAAGTACGTTGTGGAGTCCTAGACCCTTACCTCCTAGCAGTAATAAGAAGAAAGGGATTTTGTGATTATTGTGTCTTCCCATCAATTCCTTGCTGTAAATAAACAAAATTTGCAATTTGCATTCTTTGTTGTAAATAAATAAATTATAAAAACAATAACTTTTTCATTTGAAAATTGTTTTACAAAACCTCGTTTATAAAAACAAATACAAAATAAGGTTTATAAGGAGATTCAACCCAAAATTTATTTTTTAATTAATAAGGCATTAAATTTAAATATTAAAAATTTATACAGTCAACATTTAAATCAATAAAAATAGAAAACTTATTCAGCCATCAAATAGAGGGTTATTAGGTGCGACTTCTAGACTTAGTGTCTTCCGACCAGACAGGAAATTTCTGCCATGGTGGGTTCCAAATTTAGAATAAGGGTGTGTGTTCTGACAGGAGGTATAAACGGGCAGAGAAGTCACACACCCTGGTAAGCACGGACCCAGCACAAGCGCCAAGCCATCTGAGAAAGGCCACGAGGATTCCCACAAGGAAGCTAAATGCTTTATGCAAGAGTGGGACATTCTTCTAACGTCCCTCTATCCCTCTCACACTATCCATAAACAATCTTCGGGAACATCATGGGGCTTGGCCACAAGGTTGTAGTTTATTCACACAAAAAGGTCAATCTGACTACAAATAAACCCAAGGCGAAAAAGGGGACATCCGAGGACATAAAGAAAACCATCAGGTTAATATTTTTTCTATTTCTAAAATAAGTAATATCGTAATACAAACATAATCAGTCTTACTACAATCAAATCCATTGCGAAATGAAACGACATCATAATGCATATATAATCAAGCTTATCACAGTTAAATCATGGCAGAAATGATCGACAACAAACATATATAATCAACCTATTACTATTTGCTCAAATACGAACATAAGGCTACATCCTTTACATATGTAATCATTATCACAATTAGATCCATTGCGAAAAATAAGATGACATCAAATTACTTCTATAATTTGGATTACAACTAGATCCATTGCGTAAATAAAGAGTCATCAGAATTGCGAAAAATCAGCCATACACATGCTATCATCCTAGTACCATTAACTTATCGAAAATACTGTCATCGGTGAGACTGGGCTTGGAGACGTTCTTCAGCAACTGACGATCCTCCTTGCTCTTTTCTAATCGTTGAGACCTCACCGATACCTCCTACTCAACGCTAGGGGTACTCGTCTTCCCCTTGAGCCCTCCGAGCCATAAAGGGGTCGTGCACACAAACCAGAAAAAACTAGCTCCCAGCTCGCCTCGCAAGGTCGAGCTACCACTCTCTATTCGAGCTAGGCATCCCAACTCCCACAAGGAAAATCAGTCAAGAAAAATATTGGCAGCATAACCTTACGCCTACCAGATGTGATCCATACTCCTCCTCTGCCATCATTTTTATAGATTTTTCTTAGTGATTAGTTTCCCAAACCCTCATTAGATTCTTTTTATTAAATTTAGTTACGATAAACCTCCCTCGTACACATGTCACTCGATCCCTTAGTTGCACCAGAAATTAATTAATTAATTAATTCAATTTTTCCTATTTCTCTCACCCACCTAAAAGCCTTCCTAAGAACTCTCCTTGGTGTCTCTTTATTCCCTTACATTTCTTAAATGACTGGCGCCTTACTTAAAGCCTAGTTGAGTTCACAAATAGAAAGTTTCAAACGCTAGATTCCCTACTAAGTTAGACATTCCCCTTTTTCTTTAAGTTTTCCCTTTTCATCTAAGTTCATAATTAACGAGTTTAGACATAAACAACAATTTACCCTTTTAATAATTTAATCCTTCATTAAAAAATTCATTTACTATAAATGTTTTCATTTTATTTACCCCCTTCTCATTACATGTCCATTTTTATTTTTATTTTGTTCACATGTTCTACTTAGACCTACGTTTTAATTTCACTAGGTTTGGTGATAGTTTTTAAGAGAAAAAATAGTTATTAAACTTTACTCATACTATCATTCATTTTAAGGCCAACCAGGTCCTAAGGAGGCATAGTTTTCTAGGTACTAGGTTTATTACCTTGCTAGAGTTAAAATCACGACGTGCCCTTCAAGACACACTACATGCTCCAAGGGTGCCACTCGCTTGCATTCATGTTTTATTTGCACGACGTGCCCTTCAAGAAGCACTACATGATCCAAGGGTGCCACTCATCTTTTGACTAATTTTGGTAGACGTCAAACCCCTGGAGTCAATACTCCGTCAGGGGAACTTGTGGGAGACTAAGGGCCTCTAAGGAATAAGTACCATTCCTTATTACATGCCCCTTAGAACCATCGTGAGGGACTGTAACAGTCTTCCCTCACGGCATCGTGGGTCTTCTCAAACTAGGTAATCGTTAACCTACAGTTCGAGCCACAGCGGGAGTGCTAGTAGGTTGTGGCAAGGTTGTTGCCACACCTCTCCCTCAATGTCTCTCATTGTCATGCGTGACTCCTCTACTCCAAACGTGAGTCTGATTAGCAAGCTATTGTCATCCTTCATCCATCAACAACATGTCAGCGATCCATAAACAACATCATATTATATGAGTCATATGTCACATATGCAATAACAGGAATACACAAACCATAAACAATCCACTCCCTGACTCAATCCAGAGTCCAACGAGGTCCATTGATTTCATCGGCATCCTCAACCTATCAAGAGTCCTGCACACTGAGGAGAAACCAATCAATAGCACCTATCTATACATAATAACACAATATAACATCATAAATCAAAATCTCATCATCAGAATACATAAGTGAAGCAATCACTCATATAATGAACTGTATCACTTGCACACAAGTGTCCTTAAAGAATAAGTCACATCAGAAGTGATCGCAAGAGAGGGATGTTACATACACCCCCTCTTGTTTTAAACTTCGTCCCGAAGTTTCATAGTATACAAATGAAGAAATAAAGTATCTAACAATATCTAAATGTCTAACCATCAACCAAAATGGAAATTGTTGATGCATATCATATGCATCCTCCCAGGAATCTCAGTGTGAACTATAATTTTCCTACTGGACCTTGAGTTGATCGACAGTTCAACACCGTAGCTGTTGAATGTGATGGTCCAGAAAGAGGATTGGCTTCGCCGTGAGAGCACCCTCGCCCCACATCCTCCAATAACTCAATTCAATCAAATGCGTAGGATCGTTGACCTGGAGTCGCACAAGAATACAAGATAAACATCGTGAATGCCTCGAAGAATAAGTCACGGATAGTTGTTAGGCCCTTCATAATTATGGTTGATGCGATGCGCATCGACAACCCTTCTATCGATCGTGTGCTTCTTCCATCCCCTTTTGTATCATTTGTAAATGTTCTTTCAATTCTTGGATCTCTTTTGGTCCTACCAGGACACCATCCTCAATTCGATCCAAACTCAAAGGAGTCTGACATGGTCTCCCATCAAGAAACTCAAATGGCGCCATCTTAATGGTGCTTTGATGGTTGTTGTTGCACTCAAACTCGGCCAGCGGCCAAACTATTCCCAACATTTTTATTGGTCCAACACACACATACGTATCACAACCTTCCCAAAATGGTTCATTCCTTCGATCAACCTATCTATCTCAAGGATATGTTGTACTAAAGTTCAGTGGCGTTCCCAAGGCCTCTTGGGAAACTCGTCCAAAATCATCTTGCAAAAACTAAATCCCTCATCGGATACGATTCCCTTGATATGTCTGGCAGTCTAAAAATATTGTTGATATAAAATCTAGCTATATATGGCACCTGATGCATCATATGAACAGGGACAAAATGTGAACTCTTCATCAGAGTGTCAATTGTCACGATAATTGGGTTGTTCCTCCTTTCCACCAACGACAATTCAACAGTGAAGTCTTTCGATATGACCTCCCATGTTGATTTCGGAATAGCATGTGGTTGTAGCAATCTTGTCAGATGTCTATGTTCATCCTTCACCTGTCGACCTTCCAGACATCTCGCCACATGATTTATGATGTCCACCTTTATCCCTTCCAGAAGGATAAGGGCTTAAGGTTGGTCCTTATCTTCATGACTCCTAGATGAGCCATGTACACTACTCTATGAGCTTTGCATAAGATCAAAAATTCTCAATTTTTCATTGGGCAATAAGTAAATCTAGTTCTTATATCTCAAAGATCTGTCGTTTCCAAAATTCTAACCCTCAATTTTGGTACCAACATGGTGTCTTGTCCAAAAAAAATTCCTTACCCTCTCTATACCAGTCAGCGTCACGTTGTAGTTAGAATCCTTTCACCTAGATTCATTTGAATATTTATCACTGAAAATATGAGTGGTCTCCAAATCAATGCATCTTCCACTCTATTCATTGTTCCTTTTAAGTAGGAAATCACAAAATTGTAATCGATAAGTAGTTCTAACCAACGCCTTTGCTCAGTGTTCAAGTCATTTTGTGCAAAAAGGTGTTGGAAACCACAGTGGTTCATTTTAGCTCGAATTTTCATCCAATCAGGTAGTGTCTCTAGATTCTCATGTCATACACGATGGCTAACAAATCCAAATCATTCATCACGTAGTTCTCCTCATGCCGCCTTAACTTCCTTGAGATGTAAGCGATCAGTCGACTGCCTTGCCTCGGACTTTGTCTAAGCCTTCCTTGGATGTGTCTATGCATACCAAGAAGCCCTCATCCACATCAGGGACTTTTATTATTGGCATTGTCATCAACAGCTCCTTGAGCCTTCGAAATGCTTCTGCACATTTCTCGGTCCACACAAACTTCTTGTACTTCTTATGCAATTATGAAATTCAGATTTTCTATCTTCACAGAACCCTCGACGAACCATCGATAATATCCCTCCTAACCCATGAAGCTACGCACTTCTGGGACATTCGTCGATCCAGGAAACTCCATAATATCCTCTATCTTTGTTGGATCCATAGTGACACCTTCGTCGGAGATAGCATACCCTAAGCAATCAATCCTTGATAGCATTGCAACCGCTTCCCATAAATTGTTCTCTTGCAACACTGTAGTACCAAGCGTAAAAGTTTGTCCTGATCTTCCTTCATCCGAGAATATATCAATATGTCATCAAGGAATACTCAATGGTGGTCAAGAAGAGTCTCCATGACCCAAACTTCTTCCATATGGAATTAACATGAGCACCCCAAGGTGATACACTCAGACGTAAATCCTAGGTCCAACAACTCCTTCAGTTGCACTTTCAACTCCTGTAACTCAGGGGTCGAAATTTGATAAGGCTTTCTTGCCATCGGTTCAGTTCCAGATTTTAGGTTGATGGTAAATTCCATATTGGATTCGAGAGGCACACTTGGTAATTCTTTTGGGATTCACATCTGCAAAATCTCATACTACTGGAAGGTCTTCTACACCTTTCACCATGCCCTTGACATTAGGCGTTAAGTATGCATATAACTTGCATCCTTGCACATGCTCTCTTCTAGCTGTAGGGAAGATATGAACCTCATGGATACTCCTTGTTTTATTCCTACAATCACACTTCTCTATCCTTCTTCATTGGTCCAACTCAATCGCCTGATATTACCATTGAGTATTGCATCATGCGATCCCACACCAATACATATCGATCATGACATCATAAAATATTAAGATTGTGACATAGGTCAGACTTAATTACATGTCCCCGTGTTAAAGTGATAGTTCATACCTCTTCCTCCAACCATCTGGTTGGTACCCGAAGCCATATCGACAAATCTAAACTCGACCTATCAAATGACCTTACCTAAATCCCTTCAACGCGTTACTAGAAATAGAGCTATTTGTAGCATCGAGATCTAAAAACCACTAAAATTTTGTTTGGTGATGGCACCTGATGCCTCGAGCATAGTGGATTGGTGCACGTCCTGGAGGTTATTTACTATGGTCATGAATCCTATGGGCCTTGGCCATCTCTACCATGGTAATGTGTCCTTTTGACTTGGCCTCTCTGGCCCATTCAATCGAACAATCTTGCTAGTAAGATGACTCTCCACATGTCCATCACCCACCTCCGATCCAATACTCCTGGCCCCCGGAATAGAAGTTGTTGGCCCACCAGCCTAAGATCCTAGTCTGTTATAATGATAAGCCTAAACGATGACTGCTAGCGGTGTTGTCGTGGATGCGGTGGTCCCCTGTAGGGAGCCCTCCACTGAGGAACCTATCGTCATGGTGTCATGAACAAGGGTCCTATAGGTGTATATAGATACCAATATGTCTAGTATGGCCGACGTCTGATGATTCTACACACCAGATGTTGTCAGTCCAAACGATCTTGTAGGAGTCTTGCCCGGACTCCCACGGTCAAATATTCCTTGTCTAAGAGGCCTATTGGACTGCATCAAGCACCATCCGAGGCATTTAGATCCTCACCTTCGCATGAAAGTTGGAGTTCAGGCCGGTCACGAACTTGTGGATCTCCATCTTTTTCATGTTCAGATGCAGGGCATACTGAAGTAGCTCCATAAATCTGGTCTCATAATCCAACACCATACGACCAGCATGTCGTAAGGCACTGAACTCATCGAACTAGAACTTAATGAATTCCTATGAAAATTAATTCTCCCAGAACTGTTCCTTGAACCATTCCCCTAACACGGCTTCGTCGGCCATGTTTAGATGAGGTAGGATATTCTTCCTCCATATAAGAGCGCTCCCATTTAGCTAAAGACCACCTAAGAGAACCTTCATGCCAGAGGTTGAAAACGCGAAGCACGAAGCACATTGCCTGGCACTCCAACCATGCCTCTATGGTTGAGCCATCCGTTGCACTCGTGGACTCAGGAACTTAACCCTCTTGAGTTTTCCATGAAAGATACCAGTACTGGTTGGGAGGCGTGGTGGACCCTCAAGGGTACATGCACCCTGGCTTTATCTCAACCCAGACGGTTAATCAAGGCCTCTGACATTTCCCGGGAAGGACCCTATCAGACCCAGTGCATCTCATGCAAGAATCTTCTCATGCTCAAGAATTTCTCCTCTCCTTGGGGTTTGGACCCCTCTGGCGCAGGTGCTACTGGAGACATCGCACCTCCTCCCCTGGCACCACGTCGTGATTCTCTTCGGCGTCCTCTAACCATGATTACCACAAGGACAGGTTAATAAATCAATTAGCGTTGAGTATAAATCAAGGGATTATTTCAATGGAAGGCATGGTTATCCACAGTCACAGAGTTGAACCCGCTTTGATACCATATGTAACAGCCCCACCGTTACAACAACAAGCGACATACAACAGGTCCATTTTTATTTTATTTTATTTTGCATTAGGAAAATAAAACATCATAAAGAGGCGTGTGTGATCCAAGTACCGAATTGGGCATAAATCAACATCGCTACAAGGAGTGCAGTTAGTCTAAGCACTTAGGAATGCCTGTATCCACATAGTTACATCGCGCGCGAGTAATTGAAGACGTAATCAATTGATTTTTAAGGCGCAAATAGAAAACTAAATCCACCATCATCGCATTTAATCAAAGTGCAAGGTAATTACCAATTCTTAATTCAATCCAACAACATAGACGTTTGAGGGCACAAGGAAAACTTGTATTTAATCCCTCAATAATTACAAATAAGGGCACAAGACAGAGATGTTAATTCATCATCTAGACGAATTTCATAACGTGAGTAGTCCTATGACTTAACAACGCTCCACACTTCAATTATCGTTGGATACAAGAGGTCTAGGAATACACGGCGTACATCATACTAAAATCAGTGCATTCAACTATTCTTCTATTTAAAAGGTCATTCATCACAAAATGATTTGTTAGGCACTAAAGGACTAAAGTCTAAGACCAAAATTAATACAAATTTCAAGTGCACACAAAGTCAAAAATCTAAACTATCCATTAAGACGCAAATTCAGATGCACAAGAATCCTAACTCTCTAACTATCATTTATTAGATGGAATCCATGAAAAAAGGCATTATGACATCAACTAAAGTAGACGCTTAACCAACCTTAGAACCCCCCCGCAAGCTCATCACTCTTCATCTATTCCCACATCGGATGAACATGTTTAATTAGACATCAATAACTAATAATGATTATTTAATCATTATAAGGGAGACGATAGTGATTGAATCAATGAACAACATGATTAGATATTTAGAGGCTAAGTACCTTGTGGAGTCCTAGACCCTTAAGGTGTTTAATTAAGTTTACAATAAGGCAGCGAAAAACTCATTCATTAATTTAGTAAATTGCGAATAAAACTCTCTGTCTGGCTGGGATAAATTGCTATCATTAACCCTTTTTAGAATAAATTGTGTTGTCTAGCAGAGATAAGTACGCTGTCATTAACGCTTTCTTTAAGGGAAAAATGCTTCCAGATAAATTCGTTGTCATTAATGTTTCCTTAAAGGAAATTACTGTCGTTAAATTCACTGGCGTTAAAGCCTTCCTTGAAGGAAAATTATTGTTGTTAAATTCGATGTCATTAACATTTCTTTAAAGGAAATTACTGTTGTTAAATTCATTGGCATTAAAACCTTCCTTATAGGAAAAATATTGTCGTTAAATTCGACATTATTAACGTTTCTTTAAAGGAGAATTGTGTTGTTAAATTTGTTGGCGTTATCATTGCTTGGGGGAAAAAGGAATCACTGATATGGGATTCCTTTCAATTCATTCAGGGATACACCACCAGGATTATTTGGTTGGCATCTCTCATTTTTCTTTAGACAGATCGAGGTTGAAATCAATTAGTTCGCGCCATCGGAACCAACCAAATAGAAAATACTTTTGAAAATTCACACAAAAAAGTCAACCCGACTAAAAATAAACCCAAGGCGAAAACGGGGACATTCGAGGACATAAAGGAAACCATCTGTTTAAGATTTTGTCCATTTCTAAAATAAGTAACATTGTAATACATACGTAATCAGTCTTACTACAATCAAATCCATTGCGAAATGAGATGGCATCATAATGCATATATAATTGAGCTTATCGCAATTAAATCATGGCAGAAATGATTGACAACAAACATATATAATCAACCTATTACTATTTTCTCAAATACGAAAAATAAGGCTACATACTTTACATATATAATCATTATCACAATTAGATCCATTGTGAAAAATAAGACGACATCAAATTACTTCTATAATATGGATTACAATTAGATCCATTGCATAAATAAAGAGTCAGAATTCCGAAAAATCAACCATACACATGCTATCATTCTAGTACCATTAACTTATCAAAAATACTGTCACCAACGAGACTGGGCTTGAAGACATTCTTAGACAACTAGCGAGCGATCCTCCTCGCTCCTTCTTTCTAATCGCCGAGATCTCACCGGTACCTCATAGCCAATGCTAGGAGTAATCTTCTTCCCCCTGAGCCCTCGAGTGGCAAAGGGGCCGTGCACATGAACCAGAAAAAACTAGCTCTCAGCTCTCCTCATAAGGTTGAGCTACCACTCTCTAATCGAGTTGGGCATCCAAACTACCATAAGGAAAATTAGTCAAGAAAAATATTGGCAGCGTAACCTTACGCGCCTACCAAACATGATCCATAATCCTCCTCCGCCATCCTTTTTATACAGTTTTCTTAGTGATTAGTTTCCCAAACCCTCATTAGATTTTTTCTATTAAATTTAATTAGGATAAACCTCCTCTGTACACATGTCACCTGAGCCCTTAGTTGCACCATAAATTAATTAACCAATTAATTCACTTTTTCCTATTTCCCTTACCCACCTAAAAGCGTTCCTAAAAACACTCCTCGGTGTCCCTTTATTCCCTTACAATTCTTAAATGACTGACGCCTTACTTAAAGCCTAGTTGAGTTCACAAATAGAAAGTTTCAAATGTTAGATTCCCTACTAAGTTAGACATTTCTTTTTTTCTTTAAGTTTCCCCTTTTCATCTAAGTTTATAATTAGCAAGTTTAGACATAAACAACAATTTACCCCTTTAATAATTTAATCCTTCATTAAAATTTTACTTTAATTATTAATGTTTGCATTTTATTTACCCCCTTCTTGTTACATGTCCATTTAGTTTTTTTTTTGTTCACATGTTCTACTTAGACCTAGGTTTTAATTTCACTAGACTTTGCAACTGTTTTTAAGGGAAAAATTATTTATTAAACTTTACTCATACCATCATTCATTTTAAGGTTGACCAGGTCCTAAGGAGGCATAGTTTTCTAGTTACTAGGTTTATTAACTTGCAAGAGTTAAAATCACGATGTTCCCTTCAAGATGCACTACGTGCTCCAAGGGTACCACTCGCTTGCATTCATGTTTTATTTGCACGACATGCCCTTCAAGACACACTATGTGCTCCAAGGGTGCCACTCGCCTTTTGAATGATTTTGGTAGACGTCAAATCCCTAGAGTCAATACTCTGTCAAGTGACCTTGTGGGAGACTAAGGGCCTCTAAGGAATAAGGACCCTGCCTTATTGTGCGCCCCTTAGAATCATCATGAGAAACTATCACAGTCTTCCCTCACGGCATTGTGGGTCTTCTCGAACTAGGTTATCATTAACCTATAGTTCGAGCCATGGTGGGAGTGCTAGTAGGTTGTGGGAGGGTTGTTATTGCACCTCTCCCTCAATGTCTCTAGTTGTCGTGTGTGACCCCTCTACTCCAATTGTGAGTCTGATTACAAAGCTATCGTCCGCCTACATCCATAAATAACATGTCATCGATCCATAAAAAACATAATATTACATCAGTCAATGTCACATATGCAATAACAAAAATACACAAACCATAAACAGTCCACTCCCTGACTCGATCCAGAGTCCAAGGAGGTCCATCGATGTCGTCCGCATCCTCAACCTATCAGGAGTACTGCACACTCAGGAAAAACCAGTCAATATCACATGTCTATACATAATAACATAACATAACATCATAAATCACAATCTCATCATCAGAATCCATAAGCGAAGCAATCGCTCATATAA
>SNQJ01S0224986.1:0-14731 GCA_010110895.2 Picea sitchensis
CATTTGAATAGTTTTGAATTTTAATCAACAACCAGGTTTCACATTCAATTAAAGTTCCCCCAACTAGACTCTATTTTTTAAATCTTAATTATTTTCAACCTTGATATTCCCTATTCAAATATCCCATTCGATGACACCATCTTGACAAATTTTGTGCTAAAATTACTACCGTATTTCATGGCAATTGTATCATGCAAGTTGAACCTATTTTGGAACTTGCAGCTTCCCTTCTAATACCACCATCTGTGAGGGTCATTTTCTCTTTAACAACAAAATCACAATGAACTACTACACCTCCATGCGTTTCACAGACCAAAAATGTGCCTAGAGGGGACTGTACATGTATGACATAGATAAAACAAGTTTTTCATGAAGTGGTGTACAAGGGATAGTATTTCCTATTTTGAAATCATTGAGGGAAATTAGTATTAAGTTGTTACACACTTATGTAACCCTTTTTCACCTCTTCTCACATACCCCACAACAAAAAATGAAGGACAACAATAGGATTTGACAATAGTTGATTAACCCTTGTTGGATTGAAATCAATGTTTCACCATTTCTTTTCAACATTTCTAAGAAAACAACTCCAGGTAATGCTACACATGTTTTTTGTTTATTTTTCGTGTCCTCTTTTAATCTCCTATTTTTTATTAGTTTTTCTGTATTTTTTTATTGGGTTGCATTGAATTCAGTAAGACCTTGCTTTTATTATAATGTGGTTTATATGTTAAGAATAATGATGATGCTCACAGTTGAAAATGTGGAAATCAATTGAGCATAGAAACAAGAAGACAAAAACAAACACACGGGAAATAAAGAGACAAGATTGACAGCCACATGTACAATATGTAAACTCTACAATTATATGGGTGTACTTATACGAGTACAATGGATACATATTTAATGTGTATAAGATTATAATGAGTGCAATGCATACCTTGCATGCTTAACTATAATATGAGAATAAACACTAAAAGGAAAAATGTTATATTATTTTCCTGAACATGAAAACATACACACAATTCCTTTGATCATGCAGAAATGACATGTCTTCTTCTCACCCTCCCCGCATTGACCCTTTATGTGGCCAACTTCCATGGGTGTGTGTGTTAGTTAATAATAAGGTCATATGCGTCTATGTTGGTGCCTTGGAATTGTTTCTACATCTATAAAATCTCCTTACATTCCATGATGATTATGTCAATGGAGGAATCCACAGAGGGGTTGCACCTCCTATTAGTCTAATAATTAATTGGTTGTAGGACTTATATTCCTTTGATTTTGCAGAAATCGTATGCCTTATGCTCAGCCTCCCCCTCATTGACCCTCTATGTGGCCATCTTCCATGGATGTTTGTGTTAGTTAGTAATAAGTTCAGATGCATCTATGTTGGTGCCTTGGAATTATTTCTACAACTATAAAATCTCCTTAGTTACATGTCATGATGATTATGTTGATGTGGGCATCCACAATGGGATGGCACCTCTTATTATCCTAATACTTGATTGGTTGCAGGACCAATATTCCTTTGATTGTGCATAACTCATATACCTTCTTCTCAACCTCCCCCCCTATTGACCCTCTATGTGGCTAACTTCCAAGGGTGTGTGTTAGTTATTAATAATTTCAGATGCAACTATGTTGGTGCCTTGTAATTGTTTCTACAACTATAAAATCTCCTTACATGCCATGATGACTATATCAATGGGGACATCCATTGTGGGGTGGCACCTCCTATTATCCTACTACTTTATTGGATGCAATATTAATATTCCTTTGATTTAAAAAAACTCATATGCCTTCTACTCAGTCTCCCCACCATTGACCCTCTATGTGGCCAGATTTTGTGGGTGTGTGTTAGTTAGTAATAAGGTCAGATGCATCTAAGTTGGTGACCTGGAATTGTTTCTACCACTATAAAAGCTCCTTCAATGCCATGATGATTATGCCAATTGGGGTATCCACAATGGTGTGGAACCTCCTATTATCCTATTACTAGATTGGCTACAACAACCAATATGACTTATGCTCAACCTCCCCCTATCCAACCTCTGTATCGCTAGATTTTGTGGGTGTGTGTTAATTATTCATAAGGTCATATGCATATGTGTTGGTACCTTGGAATTGTTTCAAAAACTAGACAAATATCCTTGTCTTCTACACACAATTCTATCTTGGTCTCCCATTCGCAAAAGGCTAAGTTCTAATACCAAACATTGTGGTTGTAGCCACTGTAGTGGCATTAACTCTACATTACTCTTTTACAGTCAATCGAAAGACCTTATGGGAATTAGTTTTACATTCAACTAGTGAATTTTGGTCAAAATAAGCATTTCAACAAGACAAATTATCAGGATTGGCGACAAATTCCACCATGAAAGGGTAAAAATAATAATTTAGAATATAAAAACTTCATTCATCTTCCAGATCTCGTTACACATAAACCATGTTGAGACATCTAGTAACATTTCTAACAAAAAATAAAATGTGCCCATTTTCAAATAATATAAGAGCATGTTGCATATACTTAATAGGCCAACCAACATACCTCTGTAGAAATATTTATGACTACAAATGGCATGTGATTATCCTCTTCCAAACGTAGTTAACTGTAATTCAAAATTTCACAAACCTAGCCATGATAAAAATCAATCATACATGCAGCCTAGCACCTATTGAGAACATTCAATAAATCAATATCAATTGCATGTGCAATGATAATAATTCTTAAGCCATCAATCAATACAAAAACTACCATTAACAATGTTTTTAATCCATATGAATATTTGGACCTTTTTCATATGAAATCTCATCCCCGATTAAACAACAATGTTGGTTGTTAAAAATCCATCCAATCCATCATTAATGCAATGCCAATCACCTCCAAAAATGAAAAAAACAAGGGCTAATTTTGTCAAGGAGATCTAATTTTGGGAGAGATGAAAAAAATACAAGTTGTAAAGTGGGTTTGGGGACGTAATCATCACAAAGCCAAGAATTCCTTCTGTCATCGAAAAACATACCACTAACAATATTCGCTCGATCGAAAATTCACATGCTCAGATATGAAATAACATCTGCATTGCCAACCAAAACTAAACAAAAAACACAATAAGCAGAGACATAGGTGATATACTGCTCAGCATGGGAGGGAGGAGTAGGTGGGAGATGGACTAGATTTAGCATGTCAATATCATGCTATAGATATCAATGGATTAGAAAAGGGTGAAACCATGAAACTTGAAAGTAACAATGTGGAAAATGCACAAGAAGTAGTAACAATGTGCAAAATGCACAAGGAACACCTTCATTGACATTTTCTGAAACCCAAAAATCGATGGGCAATAGGCATTGTAAGAAATCGTTCCCTCAAGAAAAGACATGGGAGAAATTGGTGCCATAAAGCCTTCAATCGAGGAGATGTAAGGACGTGTAGGCGAAAGGGTTTCCATAAAACTATGATTCAAGGAGATGAGGGAGAAATAATTCACAAAACCTCAAGAAATCTGGGCGATGGACTCACCAAAAAAATCGTGATTCTGAAAAATCGGGGCTAATTGGAAATTTGTTCATGAAATCGGGAGGGATAACTATTTTTCCACATATTTTCTTACTATTTTACTATTTTATAGGGGATGAATTATCTGTCATAATTTTAATATACGGGTTAAACATTTTAATTTTTGTAAATACTAGTTTAATGGAAATTCGTGTTTCAAAAATTTAAATTCTAAAATTTCATCCATTGACAAAATTTCTCGCCTTAAATTATCTATGCAAGCCTTAAGGAAGAAACATAGTGTTTCCATTTCAATTTAGCTACATTAACAAAGTCTTTTTACTCTAACTATGCAAGGTTGAACTTGAAATTGGTTGGAGGTGCACAGTCCTTTTTTTGCTCCTTTTCAAACTAAAGAAAAACTAGAATATGACTTGATTTGTATTATTCCCAAGCTAATTTTCTTGGAACTTTTGAGGTTTTTATGTTTCCTGGTTGTGGTATTTTGTCAGACACTTTGTGTGTTTTCCTTCTCAAGTGTGCTAGGATGGTTTATTTGAGTTTTGTAGTACATAAATGATAGGAGAATAACAATAATGGATACACAACATAATGCAATACAAATTAACACAAGCAATAGCCACAAATACCTCATATCTGAGTTTATTTAATTATATAGCCAACCTCATAAAATAATAGTGCAGATCTGGAATACATGGAAAAGAATAGTGTGTGTGGCTAATAATGCCTCCAAGATACAATAGAAGATGAATATATAGGCTTCCAAAATCCTCCCCAAGCTAAATACCAAATATCTCTAATATCCAACCCTTCCCCTTTGTTGTAGGTGATTCCTTCTCTAGCACAATGCACACTTCCTGGCTGGAATAGACTAAGGATGGTATGACCTCCTTTATGATGGCCTCAAATTCCTACAAAACTATGATAAAAGATAGATCTAATGATATCAAGATGACAAGAGTAGTCTTTGGGTTGTATCTTAACTGGTTGACCTCCAAATAACCATAGCCCTAAGAACATATGCGCCCTCTCCCTTGAAAAATACACCCAAATCCACAAATAAATATATATGATCTCCAAACTCCCATGATAATCTGCAAACCTATAGATATGAATATGTATGGTCATGGAAAGTGATCACTTGTAAGTTTCATGCACATCTGAAACCTCCCAATCAATGGCCCCAAATATAATTGTGCCCTCCTCATGAATTTCACCCCACTAAGAGAAATGGTGAATATGGCATGTAAACCATCCACAAAGTAATGATAAAAGGCACCCTAGAGATATCTAAGAGCTTTGAATTGGAATTACTTCCATATACAAGCACCTCAAGATCCTGCGAACTCTTCTCTCATGAATAGTGTGCCCTAGATCTGCAGAAAGACACCAAATCTATACCCTGCTTCCTCAACTGCTTGTGAAATTAAAATAGAACTGAACTAGAATGGTCAGGGAGGAATATTTCACCTCCTTGGTCAATCTTGGATCAAAAACATGAGAATCTTTCACTCCCTTGTTGATCTCTAGGGTGTATTCACTCAAAACCCCCAAATACCATGGGCTCTCTAGCTAAGAAGCCAGGCATCAAAATAGCAATCAACATCATGAAAGAATATAAGCCCCTATCTCTCTTTTATACGCATGTTCATCTTTTCTCTCCAAGTAACTTTTAATTTACTTTTAATATTCCTTAATAAAATCACTTTATTAATTAATTAACCTTTTTTTCTCCTTTAAAAAGTTGTTTATTTGTCCTTATGGCTTCTCCAGCCACTGAAAGTCACTTCTTGTCATCTTATCTTGTAGTGTTCTTCCTCTCGATTTTGATGAGCTATTGCACTAAGAGGTTTCTTCAATTATTATGCCCAAAATGACCTCCTTAGTGAATTTAATTAAAATATGCTCCATAATAACTCAAAATTACGGAAATCGTCAAATGCAACAAAACCAAAGACAAGTTGTGCATAATGGATACTGATGATGAGATATGATGAACGATGCAAGTCAGGCCCAATAAAACCTCTCAATATCTCTTGAACTCGCTATCGCCCCCGTCTGGCTACTGTGGCAGACATCCCACTCTCTAACATAGAAGTATAAAAAAATGAGGACATTACATGATCTTGCACCAACCTCTAACCTAGATCCGACCCTAATTGATCTATCATAAGAAATTATATATCGAGTACCTATCTAGTCTCTTTTCCACCTAGCATCAATCATTTTCATATTCCTAGTTTGAAATGAGCTTAACATGTTAGACATGCACAAACATACCTCCTAGAACTAATTAAAAAAAAAACCTAAAAAATAAAATCCAACGCACTTTAGTAGCACTTCCCCAACTTTATCTATCATAACAGTAGAATTTAAGTCCCCACTCAAATAACATTCCTCCTTTTAAATAAATCATGTGGTAACAAATCCTCCTTGGAATTCCTCCTTTTAAATAAATCACGTGGTAACAAATCCTCCTTGGATTCAATTCCACTCTATTATAATATGGGCCATAAATGTTGATAACTTGAAAAGCTTCCTAGCACCAAAGAAATGAAATTTTCTTCAATATCTAAGTCAAGTATTACAAAATTTATTCGTCAAATAAAACTCTTCATCCACTTAGTTACCAAATCTCCACGTAGTTACCAAACCTTTTGACCTTTCTATAGAGTTTAAACATAAGAAATATCACTAGTTTTGCATAGCTCTCCCAAAATATTAACCCCTTAACTCATAAGTTTTTTTAACATAATAATATCAAGGTTTTAAAGTTCTAACTTTTTTTTTTGCAAATTTTTATTAGGTTTTCCTTAACCCTTTAAATATTAAATGGCATAAAAATAGAAGAAAATCTTTATGAAAGAATTAGCCTTCTTTAATGGCCCCTTCTAGAGTCTTATGTTTCCCTTGATAGATTAGCAAGTGCATATTTAAAGTTGTAAATAGAGAGTTGTGAAATTTTAAAACAATTTTTTTCCAATTGAATTAAAATAAATGTAATGAACACATACTCTTTGTGGTGTGACATCTGCATTATGAAAATTTTAAAACAAGCTTTCTTAATTGCATTCAAATAAATGTATTGAAAATATATTCATTGTTTGAAATAAATGTATTGAAAATGGATTGTTGTGAACATTGTGATTAAATATGTTATTCAACATGGTTGAATTTTTCTTTGCATTTTATTTTAGTGTACCAAAAACAAGATAAATAGATTTGGGGTGTAGGTATCCAAAACCAAAACATGTTTCCATAATTATAAATATAAAAGATGTTTCAATTTTTTTTTGAATAAAAAATATTTTGATAAATATAAAAGATGTTTTCATTTTTTTTAAAAGATGTTTCCATTTTTAAAAAATACATAAATATAAAAGATGTTTTCAAAAGATGTTTCTATTTTTTTTTAAAATAAAGAGATATTTTCATAAATACAAAAATAAAAAATGTTTCCAATAAAAGAGATGTTTCTTTTTTTTAACATAAAAGATGTTTCCATAAAAATAAAAAGACGTTTCCTTAAATATAAAGATGTTTCCATTTTTAAAAAATTACATGTTTTATTAAAAAAAAAAAAACAAAACATGTTTTCTATAAAAATTAAAAGCAAAGGAAGATATTACTACTAAGGAAGATATTACTAAAGAATCTATGATCTTCAATCATCAACGAATCCCCAAAATTTTGTCAAATCAGATCTGAAGGAAGATATCACTAAAAATCTCTGAATCTTCAATCATCAACAAATACACGAGATTTCCTAATATTTGCAATTAATATGAGCTAAAATCTTCTAAACATGATTCAGACTAAAAATAGAATCTAAACAAAGCAACATGAGATTTCCTAATATTTGCAATTAATATGATCTAAAATCTTCTTCTAAACATGAATGTGACTAAAAATGGAATCTAAACAATGCAACACGAGATTTCCTAATATTTGCAATTAATATGATCTAAAATCTTCTTCTAACATGAATCTGACTCTGACTTGAGAAGTAGGAAACTACTAGAAATCCAAATATTTTCTAAAATATTTTCTAAAATATTTTCTGCGTTTTTCTCAATTTGTTGAATTTTGCAAAGTATATTCTATTTTTTTTCTATGCAATGATGAAGAAGCAAATGAATTGAAAGAAAATATTTCCATTTTGTATTCTATCAAGTCTTCTATAAATACAGAACTTCTACAACATAATTTTGCTATTAAATTTAGGTCTAGAGGCTACAACAGTGGAAAAAAGAATGGCAAAAACACAAACGCTCAAGCATTTAATTCTACTCGCAGTCATGTTGTTTTTAACTACAAATATTGGAATGGCAGATAATGTTGGTACCAGCACGAAACATAATCCTGGTAATATTAAAGATCGAGTATTTTACGTAGTTCAATAACTTATGATTTCATATTTATATATGGTCTTATAATAAATTATGATTTCATATTTATTTTGGTACAATGCATCAAATTACAGAGACAACTTCTTCAGTGCGCGAGGACTTGCTTACGTTCTACAACTGTCGATCGGTTCCAAACTGTTCAAGTTGTGAGAAGACAGAACTATGTTTTGGGACTTACAAGTGTTGTCGTAACCCACCTAAGGCTTTTGCTCCTCATTAATTATTAATTAAGAGGATACACGCCCTAGTGATTTTATCCTGTACTTCATAATATAATAATTGCAAGCTCTTTTGAAGCTGTTTTTATGGAATTTATCTTCAATATTCCATCGAGGAAGACGAAGACGAGTGCCCTTCCGATCTCAAAATCAGCGAAGAAAATAAGCGGAAAAGAGAGCAAGAATGCGTTGATTACGACAAGGAAATCAAATGCCCTAAGACCACAGCAGGTCACCAGCCAGATGCTCTGGCTCAGATGTATTGTGATGATTCAGTCGTCCCTAAAAATGCCAGAGATCCAAAAAGGGCCTCGGATTGACCCGGACCCCAGGATTCAGGCTCTGTGCAAGAGGAGAAGCTTCCAGAGGCTACTAAGCCCATTCAAGAGGTAGCTAACTGTGTTTTATTTTCATTGTTTAATTGTTGGAATTGCTGCAAGAAATATGCTCCAGAGGGACTTCCAAGTGCTTTCACGTAATGCCGTCACCTCCTATCATGGATTTTTGGCTCAGATTCTGATAAGGTTGACTTCACTGTTTAGCACATACCCCTGTTTTGTAGGCTTTCACAACACTGATTTCAAATTTTCCTGCTCAAAAAAATCTCAATGTTAATTGTGTTGCAATGTTTGTTGTTGTTATTGTTCCCACAACAGAAAATTACTATTCCTGAAATTCGGAATCACGAGTGGTTTTTAAAGAATTTACCTGCAGTTTTGTGAACCTTGACGTTGATAGCAGTGGGGAGTTCGTATGTGCTTTGTAATATTATTATCTTTTAAGGGTTTTGCAGTTGCCTCCATTGCATCACGATAACAGTGTTATGCTGGTTTTTTTTTCTGAGACTTCACTTCTGCCAGGCCCTAACTCAATTATGGAGGCATAGTAGAAAATTATCACATATTAAGTGGGCTAGAGATGTGCTCCAGCTTAGATTAGATATACAGTGCAAGCTGATCATTGCTATGAATTTCTAGATCCTGGGCTTTTCAGATTTCAATAATCCAATCTGTTAATGGTCCTGAAGTTCTTACAATCAGAGCTGCTTGCTGTAGACTTATACATGAAGGTTAGGAAGAATTTAGTCTCTTTTTAATTGGATAGAGATGTTCTGGAAACGTTGGGAATTACTACTGAACTCTATTATTTATATTATCAATTCATGTCAAATCTCGGTGTTAGTTAGCTTGTGCATTTTTTATTTGGAGGGAGTGATGCAATGCATCCATGAACAACAAAGAAAAGGGTTCTCATTATGTAGACAAAGTCCCTACTAATTGCAGAACTGTCTAAATCTTCATGCATTCCATCTAATTATTTTCTTTCAAGGAAGATTAATGATCAGCGTGTTTAACACTATTGTAATGTTTATGGCGTGGAACTTTGGAATGTATCTCTACTAATGGCTATATTCATTGGACCTGCAAACTTTGTTTTAAATCCAAAGCATTGCTTCAGTTAGTTCCATAATTTGCCTGACATGTTGTCATTATATTGGCTGCTTTACATTTGCTAAATTGCTCCGTGGTCTTTATGGGTTATAGTTATACGTATTCTTGAATGCAAGTAGATGTTTTTGCTAACAAATGCTTCTGGGCACATTCAAGTGTACATTTGGTTAATATGCTAATAATTTTATTACAAATGGATTGGTTTTATAATGCAAAATTTGAGCCAGATCAACCCTAAGTAGAATAATAGAGAATAGGCGTTTAAAAAGTTCTCAAATCAATATAAGATGTTTTGAAAATTTTAAATGTTCACTGCTTCTTGAGAACAGATATAAACGGTGTATATATTAATAACTTCTGCAAACCCATTCTTTAATGTTATTTTAAATTTGCAGACATTGTTTCTTCAGGTATATCTCGTCTCAAGATATGGGTAATAAATTTATTACAGGTTGTGAGTTTGCAGAGGCCGAACTGTTATTCATGCAAGCACAGCTAGCGAGTCACATGTCATCCGGATCAGCATCGACCTCTGCGAATTATCCTGCCATGTCTTCTTCATTGTACAATCAACATTCACATCAATTCCCTGCAAACCTCTCCCTGCCATGTCAGTCAATCCCCCAGCCCTACAACGCTCTGTCCTCTCGCGTCAAGAAGGAAGAGATGCAAAGAAAAGGAAGTCAAAGAACACAGGGATGGATGAGGTTGAGAAGACCATGTATACCACCTTCTGCAATGCTGTTAATTTTGTCACAACTCTACACTCAGTGCCAACATCAGCAGAAGCTTGCATTTCAGGCCGGAGAGCGGCATGGCTTGGTAAGCAGTTGGTCTTGTTATTAAGGGTTTGTGATTAACATGCAATTGAATGGATGCAGTTTTGTGTGTTCTAAAACCATTTGATATTTGTTATCATGTTGGGATTCGGTAGATTGTGTGCAGCAAAGCACATGCACGACATTTAGTTCAAGCAAGGCACACAATGGAATTTCAACACCAACATGAAATGTGTATTATTAACCTTCAAAACATTTACATGCAGGCCTCAATGGGCTCTTCATCAGTATTTCAAAATCATGCCAACGCCATTTCCCAAACTATTAAAATTCTACCCGTTGGTCTAAATCTTAGCGGGGTTCACAAAAGTAGACCCCATCGTTGCCTTTGTCTTCTTTCATCTCTATTGCATGAGCTCTTTCCTTCCCTACCTCTTCTCTTTTCTCTTCAATTTTCCTTATTCTTCGAGAGCTATGGGGTCTTGTCCTTCATCCAACAAATCGTTGGTCCTCTTCTTTACTTCTCCAGGCTTGCTGGCCTTCCTTCATTTATTCATGATCTAGAGGCTCGTTTCTTTTTTTCTTCTATAGTTTTCCTCAATACTTTCACCGAAACTGCTTCTTCTTTCCTTTCGACCAAGCCTTCTCTGAGGGAACTGTTGGCAGCCATTTTGCATTTTTATCTTTTTCTTACAAGCTGCCTACACAAGGGTTTTGAACCCTCAATACTCATCGCAATTCTTTAAACGAAACGACACTATTATCTTTCACTTTCGCATACCTGCCTTTCGTTTTCATTTTTCACGACTGCAAGCGTGAAAACCTTGAGTTGGAAGTCATGTTGATAGCGTTAAAATCATCTTTGGATTATTATAGATCTTTTTGTTTATATCGTCATGACTCTTTTACATCCAACTCACTACTGATCATACATTCATCAAAACACCAAGCCTTTACTCACTTTGCATTTGATTTTTGTTAATGTGGTTTCATGTATAAGTTCGTGATGCAATGATATTCTGGTGTCTTTGATTGAATCCTTGTTACAATGGTGATATGATATTCTGTTGTCTTTGATCAAATTCCTTGGTGCAATGGTTTCATAAGAACGCATTAACTCTTTGATTAAACCCATGGTGCAATGGTCGATGTAGTGGTTTCTTTGAATCATACAAACACTATTGTTGATTTAATATATGGACCAATTGTTGGTTATGAACACTATGGTTTTCAAGTGGTTATTTGATATTTCATTTGGTCAAAATATTTTGGTTATGAATGTTATGGCTTTCGATGAGTATGTGAATAATCCAGTCGACTTTTGGTGTACAAAGCTTTGGATTGTGATGTGAATGAAGTTATTACACAGGTGCCATTGGTTGTACATGCCAACATGAATGTTTTGCATGCTTTCAATCCACTCCACCACCCTCGCACGCCTATGCATTAACGTCTGCCTGGCACCTCGGGCTACCTCTGTTTGTTTTGGGAAAACCTGCGGGATGTTAGTCTTGTGTCTGCCAAACCAACCCTCTCACCGCTTACCTTGTTGACCGTGTGCTGTCTCCTATGGCTCCTATAGTGCGCATAGAACCTAATGGTATCCAAACACTGCTGTTATTTGATAACGCTCGTGAGGACCTGGAGAGTAATGGCTGGTTAGTTTTCATTCAAAAATTCAAGGGTTTCAACCTCGCGGTCGCTCAATAATTTGCCCTCACATTCGATGGATGTAGGGCCAAAGTTGGAGACATCCAACTTAAATTGAATGAAGAATTCCTCAGCTCAGCCACTGGTTTGCCAGCAAAGGGGCAGAGATGGTTTAAGAATTCAAAGGTGGATGAAGTGCCATGGCCGCTCCTATTTACCTCGAGGAAAATTATTAGTTGTGATAAAGGTATGTCGGTCACAGCCCTTAAGTCTCGATGGCATGATTTGTTGGCCATTGTTAAGCAATTCATTACTTGCGAAGGTAGATGTGGTTTAGTGTTTCTTTACCATCTCCGACTGCTTATGAATTTCATAGATTTCCCTTTGAATATGCCTCACTACCTCCTACGCAGTCTGTATAAAATGGCTAAACAATTTAAGAGGGAGAAGGCCGACTCCAGCCTCTTCCATCACTGTTTGATTAAAATCATTATTGTTCATCATTTGAGGTTGAGTGGTGACTGTTGGGAAGTTTTCTTATTGAGGAATGGCTTTGTCACTCCTGAATGTGGTCTAGTGGACAAGACTGTGGTCACCGAAACCCTTGTCGGGCCTGCCGTGCCACCTCCTACCCTCCTACCCGTTGTCGAACCCTCGACCTAGCCCAACGCTGACCTACCCGACACCCTGCCTGACCCATGTTCGAAAGACAATGCTAAGACTATTAAGAGGCCTGGAAGAAAGAAGGGAAAAGGTAAGACTGATGTCAATAGAAAAGGTAAGAAGGTTGCACGCTGGGTATCTAGGTGCACTCGTAATAAGCCCAAACAAAACACAGACCAGAAGCCTATTGTTTTGAGTGAAGATTCGGATTCTGAGATTGAGCGATTTCTGACCGAGGAGTACCCATACTCTCACGGCCTCTGTTTTGTCGAACCCTATGACTACATATCCAACCTCCCACCGTGCCTTAAGGATGACCCTAACTTCCTCGGGATCAAGTTTGACAGTGGAACCCCTGGTATTTTAAAAGATCCTTTACCTACAGTGACTCGGCCTGATCAACCACAGTGCACTGAATGCAACTCTTGGCTCGAACGATACTATACAGATGTCCCTCTGTTGCAATCCCGAATCAAGTCCTTAGAGGACTGGGTGATTGTGTTGTCTAAGAAAAATGATAGACTGCAAGCTAACGATAAGAGGCAAAAGACCACAGGCTCCATCGTGTTAAAAAATGTTGAGGTAGCCACTGCCATTGTTAATTCGAAGTTAGCCTGACCGAATCGTATCCCTACAGCCAAGGTATGATATTTCAACAAGGATTTTAGAACGATCTGGTTTGTTTTGAATTAGTATAAACGATTGTGTTTTCTTTGAATTATAAAAGATTTGTTTGATAAATTCAATATAGTTTTGTTTTGATTGAATTGATTCAAATACGATCCTGTTTGTTTCGAATTAGCATAACGATTTTGGTTTGTTTTGAATTAGTAATAAAGGATTTGTGTGATATATCGCATACATTTATGTTACCATTGGATTAATTTAATACGATTTTGTTTGTAAATATGACCAGCTACAAAATCGTGAGATTCTGTAGCTAGTCATAAAATTTGAATTTTTGATTGATTTTACAATTAAACACTATCTGAAATTGTTTATTTTTGTCCATATACAGGTACACATGAATTTCAATGGGAATTGGATCGATTATGGCAATTTTAGAACATGCTTTTGTTACACAGTTTTGGGATTAGATTGTTAGTCTTAGGCAGAAATAGGAATCTGGGAGATTGTTCCCATATTTTTTGCAAACAATTTTTTATATTTTCCACAGGGGATGTTTCATCCTGTGGCCTTTATATACTTATTATTTTTTGTAAACAATCCATCACTGTTGGGAGAACAGAGACTATGGACTGATTATTATACAGACTCGAATGAAAGTGGATGTTTTGTAACAGCTTTAGCTTTCAATTTATCATACTTTTGTTCAAGTTTTGTGCATTTTAATTTGTAATCAAATTATTGACTACTTTAGATATCAAGATTTGTTACAGATTGATGCGATATGATTTAAAGTATTGTCCATATTTGATGTATCTCATTTTACTTACAACAATTACCATGTTTTAATTTAATGAACAGAAGGTTTACCTTCTTTGTTGAATGAGCAGTTATGTACAAATCTTTGCAGGGGGATTTATCTTGATGTGATTATTTGTAAAATATAAAATTGTTGTTGCTGTACGTCTTGTTTGTTCTGTCATTCGTATTCAAGAGTGTCACTGCTTCTTGTTTATGAGAAGCTTTTGGAAAATCTGGTGCGGGTTTCCCCCATAGAACAACTAAATCGGATACTGTGCACGGGACAAATTGGAAAAGCGTTACTATAGGTTAGTCTGTTAGTGTTATTTAATTAGTTTAGTTAATATATAAATTTCTTGTAATCTGAATGCGTCTCACTGTTCATCTCTATATTTCAGATTTACAGTTAGGATTGTTATGTTATTGCTTAGCTCAGATAGTTGTCATTTTATTTCTGTCTCATAAAAATTATAAAAATAAAAAATTATAGCTTCGCTGTCATAAGACAATTTACATATGATTTTTGCAGATTTCGATCAAAATTTGTATATTGTAAATACTGTATATATAATGGAGAATTAATTGTATTGACAACTGAACATTTAATAGG
>SNQJ01S0224987.1:0-22238 GCA_010110895.2 Picea sitchensis
ATAGATTCAGGCCACCCAGATCTGCCCGTCACTTAACCAAATGTGTGTTTGCACCCCGACCTAGGGTAAGTAGGTTTTTACCCCACTTCTTCATATTTTGCCACCCAGTGGGGCTTATCTCTTAGGAAAACACACCCTTTACAAGAATTGGTGATAACATTAGGCTCCATGGGGGATATAGTCATCCCTTTGATGCTCTAAGGACTCATTTGCAGTTCCAGTGCCTTGTTGTTGGGCTATGGAGTCATTTATTAAGCCGAAAACAAACAGAAAAACAATATTTACAAAAATAGAGGAGCCGTCTAAGGCTTTAAACGAAACATTTCTTTAGGAAATGCCCATTTACTAGGCCATTAAAAACTTCTTCGCTCTCCAAATCCTACAACCTGTAAGTGTTGATCGAGAATACTTTAGATATTTTGAAAGGTCTAATCCAGAGGGCCTCAAACTTGTTGTGTTTGCCTCTGTCCTATCTGGGTGCATCCCACTTAAGCACTAGATCTCCCAGCTCGAATTCTTCATTTCTGACCTTCCTATCAAAGGCCTTCTTGATCTTCTGTTGATGAATGTGAGCTTTGTCCATTACCTGCTCCCTAGTCTGTCACACTTCCACCAGCTGATGAATTCTTCTGACCATATGATCTGGCTCTCCTACATAATATTGAAAGAATTTTTCCACGGGTAAAGCCAGCTGAGTGGGAAATACAGCTTTTGTCCCGTAAACAAGTTGAAAAGGGGAGGTGCCCAGGGATTTCTTTGTTTTCACTCAATCGACCCACAGAGAGAATTTGAGATTTGAATCCCAGGCCTTCTTATTGTCTTCCAACAATCTTTTAATGAGCTTGATCAGACTTTTATTGGAAGATTGTGCTAGCCCATTCCCTTGAGGATAATAGGGAGTGGAATGAATCAGTGAAATCTCAAACTGCTCACAGAACTTAACCATAGGCTCAGACTTGAAAGAAGAAGCATTATCAGTGATAATTCTACTGGAACAACCAAATCTGGCTATAATATCCTCCAGGAAGATGATAATTACCTTATGTGAAGCATTCCTAGTGGGGACAGCTTCTATCCATTTGGTGAAGTAATCTGTTGCAGTAAGGATCCATCTGTGTTGGCCACATGAAGGAGGATGAATTTCTCCAATGAAGTCCAACCCCCACTGCTGAAAGGGTGTTGAAGCTACTACAAGCTTTAGTGGAAAAGATTTGAGATGTTTCTTTTGTGAGAACCTTTGGCATTTTATTCAGGCTCTGAATTCTCTGCAAACATCATTGAATAAGATGGGCCAGTAGTACCTAGCCCTGAGAATTTTGTGGGCTGTGGTCTTCTAGAAATGATGCCCTCCACACAGGTTTCTATGGAAGTCAAACATAACTTTATGGGCCTCTTGTGGGTTCAAACACCTTAGAAACACCCCTAAAGGGTCTCTCTAGTACAAGATCTGGTCAATGAGACAATATTTGACTGCTTTGAGCTTTAGAGCTCTTGCCTTACTCTTCCCCATTTCATCAGGGGGATTTAACTCCTGCAGGAAAAATATAACATCTTTATACCAAGAGAATTCTACCAATAAAGGGTTCCTTTGAGGACTTCCATCTGACAACTCAGCTTGTTGATTTACTGAGAGAATATGTAAGAAATTTACCCCCAAATCCTTACAGTTAGATTCAGCCAAGAACTTGTCTAAACCTTTCCCTTTAACCAACTTGGTGGGCTTTACCTCCAGGTCAAACTCAAGGATCTTGGCAATCCACTTTCCCCTTCTCCCATCTATGTCAGGTTGTATACGGATGTCCTTCACATAGGCTAAAGGAACATATGCAATCACCTTTGAGTGCAATACATAGACTCTGAAATCTTTAAGAGCTTTCACCAAGGCATAGGCATGTTTCTCCATGATCTCATACCTTATTTATGCATTTTTTAATGCCTTACTAAAGAAGGAAATGGGCTGCTCTCGCCCTTCCTCGTTTTTCTGCAATAAGACCGTTGTTACTGTATCAAAAGAAGAAAAAGAAAAAAATCAGAAATCCTTGGAATAATCAGGATTGATCAACACAAGAGCCTCAGTCAATGCCTTCATTATTTGTACAAAAGATTCCATGGGCTCAGCAGTCCACTTTACTTCATTTCCTTTTCTGAGCATGACTATGATGTGTTTCATCAACTCAGCAAAATCTGAGATGAACCTCCTCAGAAAGTTAATCTTACCCAGGAAAGATTGAACCTATTTCTTGGATCTCGGGAGTGACAGGGTATGAATTGTCTCCACCCTACTGGGATCAATTCTCACTCCCTCTGTTGATACTATATGGCCTAATAGCTTTCCCTCCTTCATAGAAAACAAATATTTCTTGGGGTTTAAGGAGAGGCCAAACCTTCGACACTTCAAGAAAACCTTCCTAAAGTGACAACAATGTTCTTCATCAGATCTGGAGAAGACAATGATGTCATCCAGATAGATCACCACAAACTAAAATTTTTCCCTAATGAAGGCTATGTCCATGGCTCACTGAAATGTTGCTCCTGCATTCATCAATCCAAAACGCATTTTGGCATACATGAATGTGCCCCAAGGAGTGGTGAAAGTTGTTTTTTCTCTATCCTCAGGCAGGACTGATATATGATTGTAACCAGAAAAGTCATCGATCATGGATATCCTGGATGCACCAATCACCCTTTGCAATATTTGTTCCATCTTAGGTAGGGGGTAATTGTCCTTCTTTGAGCTTCTATTCAAATTTCTGAAATCAACACAGAGTCTGATTTCTCCACTCTTCTTTCTTACCAGCACCAGATTAGCCACCCACTCAGAATATATCAAAGGGACAATGATTTGGGAATCTAACAACTTCTTCACTTCTCTCTCCATAATAGGCAGCAATATGGGGTTAATCTGTCTTACCTTTTTCCTAAAAGGATTAGCTTCCTCTTTCAGAGGGATCTTGTGCTCAATTATAGATGTGTCATATGTCCTGAGGTATTCATAGGTCCATGCAAACACATTGGAAAATTCTTTTAATAACTCAGTATACTCGGCCCTTTACTCCCTTCACAAGATGCTCGACAACTTGACAAATTTAGGCTCCTCATGTGTGCCAATGTTGCACTCAGGTGTATCATCATTTCCATTTGAAACCCTACCCTTTACTGCCACGTCATTCCCATCGAACAATCTTTATAAAGGAACTAATCCTTTTGGAATATGATTGCTAGGCAACTGAACAATATGGTGATTAGCAATTTTATTTAAAAATTCTTCAGGGTGAGGGTCACCTTTGGGATCAGGATCTTGATCAATGTGCAATGCAGAGAATTCATCGACAGACTCAAGAAATTTTATGATTTCCAGATCATCCTCGAATACCTTCCAATGCTTGATATTGTCCGGTACAGAGGACCTATATCTTATATCAACCTCATGTTTGATCTTAGGAGGAAAATGGATCTTAAACTGGCTAGTCGAAATAGCTAGGGAATTGGCCAAAGTGTTTTTCTCTCTTGGAATAAATGAAATGTTGAATGCTAATAAAAAATTGTCAATTAGGTCCCATACCTCATTTATGTAACTTCTGAATCAAGGATGATTAACCTAATAAGCATTTCTGATTTGTTGAACTATCAACTCTGCATCTCCGAACATTGCTACCTCCTCAATTCCCATTTATTTTGCATCCCTTAAACCCAGAAAAAGAGCCTCATATTCAACCACATTATTGGTGGTCTCAAACTCTAGCTTGTATGACAAGGAAATGGCTTCTTGACAAAGAAACACAAAAACCACTCCAGCACCAACACCTTCACTAGAAGAAGCTCCGTTGAAGAACATTTTCCACACAGAGGTAGTTGGGGGAGGTATTTCACGATCGGATATGGGTTGTTTTCTGATTTGAAGAGAGGTTTCAGGAGCATCAGTGAGCTGCAATAAACTAGACCCCAAATCAGTATCAAGTGCAAAGATAGGATGATTGGTGGGGTTTGCTTCATCACTAACAATGTAGGCTAGCTGAGCATCTCTATACAACCTTCTATGTGCCCCTTCAAAGACTAGAATGGTGGCATATGTGAGGTCCATCTGTAATGTCCCTCCAATATTTTTAATCCATGATCCTGACAACAACATGCCAAACTTAGGGGGAACATCAACTACTACAATGTCCATGACCACACTCTTCATGGGCAGCTAAAACAATGATACTACCAGGTCTTTCATGACTCCAAGACATTGCACCCTCCTTGAATCAAAAGAGTACAAATCATGATAGGCCTTTGTTACTTCTAGTCCCAATTCTTCCATGACTATTTTGGGCATGAGGTTATGGGAAGCCCCTGAATCCATCAAGCAGTTATGCAGCACCTTATCATGTATGTTCAGGGATGTGTAGAAGGGAGGGGATGAATCGTCTCTGTCTTCTACCATGGGACCTAGGATGACTGCTGGATTTTCATCTTGGATATTTACTGAGTCTGTGGCAAGCTAGGGGGGACTCAGATTGTAGCATTCTAGAGAGGGACCTTTTGAAATCTTCATTTTTAACTAGTTCCGAGAGAGGTATAGGAATTCTAATTTTTTGAATTTCATGCTCAAAACTAAAGGAAGAAGGAGGCTTAGGAGCTTCTCTTACCTCAGGGACATGGTCTTTGGCTATTGGGGAAATATTTTGAGTGATCCTTTCCTTTGTAGTGTGCATTGTAGGCTTAGCAGGCCTTTCTGCTACAAGAGGTTGATCAAGAATATCAGCCTTCCCTTCATTCCTCTTTGACCTGAGGTTATATCTATTAGGAATGTTGCCTTTGGCCTTCTCCACCTTACCCAACTCATTGATTTGACGGTTCATAAGGGATTCTTCATATGTGGATTGAGTCAAATGGGGGAAAGGGGAGGTGTCTCCAAAACAATGGATTTCAAGACCAGGCTCATCTATCTCCTCTCCTTCCTCACCAGCAACAAGGTTATTTTGAAGAGGGGTTTGGATCCTCCAGTTGTCTTTATATTTTTTCCTTTGTTCCCTTGGCATCATATGAGGGACATTATTATTTGGCCTCCTAAAATCTTTGTTATTAGTACTTTGGGGATTTATATATATGGGCTTCCCTTATAATTCCCACCTTTCCATCCTAGCTGAAAGTGATTTTAGCACTTTAGTTACCTCATCCCCTTGGGGGGGAAGGGCAGAAGAACCTGATGAGGAGGGTTCATCTCTCCTACTGGGAATATCTCTATCTGCTTTATTTCTGAGTTGGTCAACAGCCAATATATTTGACTCAACTTCCACAACCGAATCATGCATGTGAGCTAAGGAAGTGGCTCATCTTTCCCTCAACAAGAGGCAGAAATTGGGATCAAAAGCACTAGAATAAGTGATTTTGGCAGAGGCCTCTGAGGGCTTTATCTCAGTGGGAATCTTATTGTACATTTTATTGGATCTCTTGGAGAAATTAGAGATAGAATCTCCTTCCATTCGTTTCAAGGACCCAAACTCTGTCATGTAATACATGAAGTCTTTTTTGTCTCCCCACTGTCTCAAGAAGGAATTTTCCAAAGCCTCAATCCCATCAATAGATCCAAGAGGCAAGGCCTTAAACCATTTCCTAGCCTCGCCTTCAAGGCTATGGACAAAAATCTTCATCCATATGTTTGCATGCATGATAACAAGATCATCTGTGAAAATGTAAAAGGCTTCAAGGTGTTGTTCTGTAGATATGTCTCCTTCGCTTGTGAACTTGGGTAACTACTTAAGGTAGACATCTTCTAGAAGGGCATTGAGAGGCTGAGGTAACACAAGGGGAGCATACCTAGCAACTATTATAGCCTCCATTTTAGTCATGGGGGGAATTTATCCTACCATAGGAATATTAGGTGGAGGAGAACTAGGAGGAGAAGGAGTTCGAACAGGGGATACTAGAGCTAAGCTTTCAGGTAGAAAAGGAAACAATGGAGGATTCAGAGAAAAGGATACAGGGCTTGAATGAGAAGATGCTTGTCTCTATGCAGTAGCAGCCATAGTAATAAGAGGGGTGGAAAATCTAGGAGTGGGGAAATCTCCATTGGTCCTAGGTCTAGACCAAGCTGCAATGTCAAGGGAGATAGGAGTGACAAATGTTTCTCCCTCCAATCTCGGACCAGGAGAAGAAAACTCAGCAGGAACACTCCCAAAGTTTAGAAAATGGGAAACTTCAGTAAGAGGTCGGTTGGGAAACTAAGAAACAAAAAATGGAGTTTCTAACAGAGGAAGATGAGAACTGTCAGAAATACCTGGTTCAGCAGAAGAAGTTTCTCCTTCGAGGGCCCTTCCCTTTCTAACAAGATTCTCTGAATCTGATTCAAGTGTAACTAGAGGCAACTGTGGATGAGGCCGCATGTGTCTGCCCCTCAAAGCCACAATTGAAACAACAGGTTTTTCATAGTGGAGTTGTCACAATGGATTCGTTAGGTGCACAGTAGAAATCTTGTAGGGCTTTGATGCCTGATGCACCTTCAGAATCATAGGCTCAATGTCATTCAATCGCAGGGAAAATATTCAACTTCGTCCCTGGAAATGGTGCCATAAATGTTAGCGTCAGAATTCACTCATGGATTGCAGCAGGAGAAAAGCCCGACACCCATCAGTTTATGTCATGATTTTTTTATCAATGGTGATCAAAAGAGAGCATACTCAGAATGATATCGTTTTAACTCAGAATCCTGGACTGAACTATGTATGAAACAAGCAAGGTCTTAGTCTAACTTCAGTCAGTAGGTTGTAGTAAGGGTAAGCAGGAGGAAGACATTAATGAGAAAATGTAGAGGTTGACCGAAGACGTCAGGCCTTTCAGCAACCAAAGGATGAATGATTTAAACACGATAACTTATAGGATTTAAATCACAAGGAAACTAAGGAATATAGCAGCGTTACAACAAATCATTTATCATAACACAGTCACAATGGTTCATGCAAATTTGTCAATCATGAACTCCTTAGAATCAGAAGGAAAATAGAGTGAATAAGAAAGATGACTACCATTTAAACAAGAAATCTTGGATGCACGTACATGATCCGAGAAACCGGTGCTTCATCAAAACCATACAACAGGGAGCTTAGCTCTACCAATGATACTTTACAAAATGGAAAAATTGCCTACATATACCCAAAGCAAATAATAGCTGCAAAACTGAGACTTATTCATTAACACCATTATGTCTTCATGTTTACTAGAAAACTGCACCTGTAGTCTCTGGACGGTCGTGTGCTTATGTCAGACGTAATGAGACTCCTGGAACCCCGCAGAAGAATTGACCTGTCTCGGGTCCTTTTCTGGGCTTTCCATTTATAGTGGAGATAATGTCTAACTACCAACAACAACTTCAATAACTGTCTCCTTGGGGTCGGGAAAAACCTGGTCAGCTCTGCCTTTCGGGACGTGGAAGCCTTCTCACGGTGCCACCTGGATCTGCCAACCGACTACTTGGAAAGACTTGTAGGCAGGTGCGATAAATGGGGCATAAGATAGGAAGCAGTGTAAGAACAAAGGTCAGGCAGGGATGATTTGGCATGCTTGTCGTGGAAGAGGGAAGGGAAGTGACCAAGGAAGTGACAGGGGTGAGACACATGACAGGGGGAAGGATGGTGATAGACGAAATGAGGAAAGGTGATGGGATATGACTGTTCGAGGGAGGACACGTCGCTTATGGCAGGACAATGTGGAAGGGAGTGGGACAGGTGTCAGAATGTGAGGGGGAGTGAAAGGGAATAAGGTGTGCCAATATGGCACTGAGTGGAGGTGAGATATGGAGTGGAAGACAGATGGCGGAAGGTGGACAATGGAGGAAATCGGAGATGTGACAAGGGGGGCCCGCTTTAAACCTCCAATTTCGAAACCCCCCCTATTAAAGGTAGATAGGAAAAGGGGGTCCAAAATCCAACCTTCACCATAGATCCAGGCTCCCCAATCTAGACCATTGAGAGATGCGCATCTAATTCCTGAACCCCCCCCCCCCTTGCTTTAAAGGTAGAATGGCAAGGGGGCTCCGGAATGGAACCCTGGCCGTAGATCTGGGCACATAGATTCTGGCCACCTAGATCTGCATGCCGCTTAACCAAATGTACATTTGCACCCAAACCTAGGGTAAGTGGGTTCTTACCCCACTTCTTCGTATTTTTCCACCCAAAGGGGCTTATCTCTTAGGAAAACACACCCTTTACAAGAATTGGTGATAACAGTATGTGTGATTGGTGTTATGTTCTTTGTTATTGGTATACTTCTATTGCATTACTGTGTTAGATCTAATATATATATATTATGTTGTAGATCCTAGGGATATAAAGAATACTACATTGTTGTGTGTCGATCACTTTGAACCCACTTTACATTCCTTCTGGTTGTAGACATCTCTGTCATGCAACCCCCACATAGCTGCTTCGGGTGAGACTGCATCTACCTCGCAGGTGTTTTCGAAAGGGCCAGTAGCTAGGGCTTCTTGATGTGCTCTTGGAGATGCACCCTGAGTCTGCCCCTGTGCTAACACCTATGCATTGTTTGTTCAGTTTCTGTGTTAAAAGATTCTTTTACTGGGTTTTTTCCATTTGACCTCCATTCATAAAACCTACCTCCACAAACATTTTGATGGTATTGGGATTATCATCTTGCAATCTAAGGGTGACTCTCAGTTCTAATATATTGGCATCGTTGTCGGGGAACGAATTGAAGACATTTCCCTGGGATTGAACGACAAAGAAATTTTGATTCTAAAGGTGCATTAGAAATCAGTACCTTGAAGATTGCAACTTGCACCTGGCGAATCCACTGTTTCAGTTGTAGCTCCCAAAGGTAGACACATAAGGTCTACTCCACAGCTGCCTATGGAAACACCTAAACTTGACCCAGAAAATATTATCAAGAAAGGAAATACCTCTCGAGAAGGTATCTCAACTATTGTACTAGGTGATTCTAGTAATTTACATGATTCTTCTCTTAAAACTCTAGTATTTGTATCTAATTATCCTTTTATACCATCTGTTGGAGTTTCCAGAAGTTTAAATTTTGGAATTTTTCCTGTTGAATTCCCCACTTCTAGTCCTCATTTAGAAGGAGAAATTTTTGACACCCATGTCTCCCCTGATATTGTAAAGTGGTTTATACCTAGGATCTTAGAATATTTTCCCACTTTAGGTTTTCTACTCCTCCTCCTGTCAAAGTTGTTTCATCTAAATAGGGGGGAAATTATTTTCCCTCGAACCCCATATCATTGTCCTCCAACACTCAATCATTTCCCTTTAACCCTAGAAACACAGCTCCAGTCTTACCTGTCCAAACTCCATCTCCCCCTGGTTCTCCTATAATTCACATCCCAATGGCAGGTGTTAATCCTCAAAGAAACATAATAGATGACATAGTGGTTGCTAGATATGCCCCTCTTGTTTTACCTCAGCCTATGAATTCTCTCCCAGATAGAGACTACCTTAATTACATGCCCAAGTTCACATGGGAGGAAGACATAACTACAGAAGAACACCTTTCAACTTTTTATAGTTATGCAGATAATCAAAACATTGCAAATGAAGATTTGTGGATGAGAGTTTTGTACAAATCCTTGATGGAGAGGCTAGGAAATGGTTCAGGGGATTAACTAATGGATCTATTGATGGGATTGAGGCTCTGGATGATTCATTCTTAAGAAAGTGAGGGGATAAAAAATATTTCCTTTATTATGTTACAAAATTTGGGTCACTCAAGAGAGGAGAGGGGGAATCTGTTTCAGACTTCTCAAAGATTTTTAATAAAATGTACAATAAGATTCCCACTGAAATAAAGCCTACATAAAGCTCCRCTAATATTAATTATGCCASTGCTTTTGACCCTGAGTTTATTCTCCTATTGAGAGAAAGAAGAGCTACCTCTTTAGCTCCTATGCAAGATGCAACCCTTGAAGTAGAGTCTAATATATTGGCAGTTGACAAGCTTAGGAGTAAATATGATAGAGACAAAATAAGTGGTAGGTATGAAGCTTCAACCTCTAATTCCTTTATTTCCCACCCTCAAGTGGATGAGTTGAAAAAAATGGTAAAATCACTTTCTGCAGAAATGGAGAAATTGAAATTTGAAGGAAGGCGGAGTTATAGGAACCCCCAGAATGATGATAATAGTGGTAATTTTAGAAGACCCAATAATGCCCCTCATATCATCCAAAGAGATCAAAGGAATAGGGATAGGGATGATCAAAAAATCCAAACCCCTCTCCAAAATAACCTTGTTATTGATGAGGCTCAAGTCAAAAATTGGTATCAGGCTAAGCAGTGTTTGGTATCAGGCTAAGCACCCCAGGTTAAGGGCCTACATAAATGAAGCCTAGGATCTTGTTGATAGTTTCTTCTTGGATTTCAATATCTCATTTGTTCCAATAGAGGAAAACATTGTGGCGGACTCCTTGGTTGTTTCAGCAGGTAAGTTCAGGGTCCCTTTGCCCCCAAATCTCAAGTATGAGGTGGAAGTAAAATATAGACCCTCTATTCCTGACAATGTCAAACATTGGAAGGTTTTTGAGGATGATCTTGAGATAAAAATATTTCTTGATAGTGTGTGTAATCACCAATTCTTTTAAAGGGTGTTCTTTCCTAAGAGATAAGCCCCTTTGGGTGGAAAAATGCAAAGAAGTGGGGTAAAAACCCACTTACCCTAGGTTGGGGCGCAAATTCACGTTTGGTTAAGCGGCAGGCAGATCTGGGCAGCCAGAATCTACGTGCACAGATCTATGGCCAGGGTTCCATTCCGGAGCCCCCTCGCCATTCTACCTTTAAAGTGGGGGGGTCCGGAATTGGACGTGCATCTCTCGATGGTATGGATTGGGGATCCCGGATCTACAGTCAAGGTTGGATTTCGGACCCCCTTTTCCTATCTACCTTTAATGGGGGGGAGGGGGGTCCAGAATTGGCAGCTTAAAGAGGGCCCCCCTTGTCACATCTCTGATTTCCTCCACCATCCACCTTCTACCATCTGTCTTCCACTCCATATCTCACCTCCACTCAGTGCCATCCTGGCACACCTTATCCCCTTTCGCTCCCTCTCACCTTCCAACACCTGTACCACTCCCTTCCACGTTGTCCCTCCATAAGAAACATGTCCTCCCTTGAAAATTCATATCCTGTCACCTTTCCTCCTTTCGTCTATCACCCTCCTGCCCCATGTCATGTGTCTTTCCCCTATCACTTCCTTGGTCACTTCCCTTCCCTCTTCCACAACAAGCATGCCAAATCATCCCTACCTGGCCTTTGTTCTTACACCGCTTCCTATCTTATGCCTCGTTTATTGCACCTGCCTACAAGTCTTTCCAAGCAGTCAGTTTGTGGATCCAGGTGGCACCGTGAGAAAACCTCCACGTCCCGAAAGGCATAGTTGACCAGGTTGTTCCTGACCCCAAGGATGCAGTTATTGAAGTTGTTGGTGGCAGTTAGACATCGTCTCCACTATAAATGGAAAGCCTAGAAAAGGACCCAAGACAGGTCAATTCTTCTGCAGGGTGCCAGGAGTCCAATTGTGTCTGACATAAGTGCGCCACCATCTAGAGACTGCAGGTGCAGTCTACTAGTAAACATGCAAACGTAGTGTTGTTAATGAAGAAGTCTTGGTTTTGCTTATGTTATTTTCTTTGGGTATATGTAGGCAATTTTTCCAGTTTATAAAGCATTGTTGGTAGAGCTAAGCTCCTTGTTGTATGGTTTTGATGAAGCACTGGTTTCTCTAATCATGCATGTGCATCCAAGATTACTTGTTTAAATGTCAGTCATCTTTCTTATTCACTCTATTTTCCTTCTGATGCTAAGGAGTTCATGATCGATAGATTCGCATGAACCATTGTGGTTGTGTTATGATAAATGATTTGTTGTAACGCTATTATATTCCTTAGTTTCCGTGTGATTTAAATTCTATAAGTTCTCGTGTTTAAAGAATTCATCCTTGGGTTGTTGAAATGCCTGACATCTTCAGTCAACCTCTACATTTTCTCGTTAATGTCTTCCTCCTGCTTACCCTTACTACAACCTATTGATTGAAGTTAGACTAAGACCTCGCTTGTTCATACATAGCTCAGTCTAGGATTCTGAGTTAAAACAATATCATTATGAGTCTGCTCTCTTTCGATCACCCTTGATAAACAAATCATGACATAAACTGATGGGTGTCGGGCTCTGCTCCTACTGCAATCTAGGATTGACTTCTGACGTTAACATTTTTCCGGTGCCATTGTCGAGGACGAAGTTGAATATTTTCCGTAGGATTGAATGACATTGATCCTCTAATTCTGAAGGTGCATCAGGCATCAGAGTCCTATAAGATTGCTGTTGTGCACCTGGCGACTCCATTGTGACAACTCCACTATGATGAACCTGTTGTTTCAGTTGTGGCTTCGAGGGGTAGACACACACAATATCATCCACAGTCGCCTCTAGTTACACCTGAAGCATATCCTGAGAATCTTTTCAGAAAGGGAGGGGCCCTCGAAGGAGAAACTTTTGTTGTTGAACCAAGTATTTCTGGCAGTTCCCATCTTGCTCTATTAGAAACTACATTTTCTATTTCTTAGTTTCCCAGCCGACCTGTTACTGAAGTTTCCCATTTTCTAAACTTTGGGAGTGTTCCTACTGATTTTTCTTCTTCTAGTTCGGGACTGGAGGGAGAAACTTTTGTCACTCCCATCTCCCCTGACATTGTAGCTTGGTCTAGACCTAGGACCACAAGAGATTTCCCCACTCCTAGCCTTGCCACCCCTCCTTTTATTACTGTGGTTGCTACTGTAGAGAGAGAAGCATCTGCTCATTCAAGCCCTATATCCTTCTCTTCGAATCCTCCATTGTTTCCTTTTCTACCTGAAATCTTAGCTCCAGTATCCCCTGTTCGAACTCCTTCTCCTCCTAGTTATCCTCCACCTAATATTCCTATGGCAGGAGAAAATCCCCCCATGACTAAAATGGAGGCTATAATAGCTTCTAGGTATGCTCCCCTTGTGTTACCTCAACCTCTCAACTCCCTTCCAGCAGATGGCTACCTTAAGCAGTTACCCAGGTTCACAAGCGAAGGAGACATATTTGTAGAACAACACCTTGAAGCCTTTTACATTTTCACAGATGATCTTGTTATCATGCATGCAGACATATGGATGAGAATTTTTGTCCATAGCCTTGAAGGTGAGGTCAGGAAACGGTTTAAGGCCCTACCTCTTGGATGTAACAATGGGATTGAGGCTTTGGAAAATGCCTTCTTGAGATAGTGGGGAGACAAAAAAGACTTCATGTATTACATGACAAAGTTTGGGTCCTTGAAACGAATGGAAGGAGAGTCTGTCTCTGATTTCTCCAAGAGATTCAATAAAATGTACAATAAGATTCCCGCTGAGATAAATCCCTCAGAAGCCTCTGCCAAAATCACTTATGCTAGTTCTTTTGATCCCGATTTCTGCCTCTTGTTGAGGGAAAGACGAGCCATTTCCTTAGCTCACATGTAGGATTCGGCTATGGAAGTTGAGTCAAATATATTGGTTGTTGACCGACTCAGAAATAAAGCAGATAGATATATGCCCAGCAGGAGAGATGAACTTTCCTCATCAGGTTCTTCTTCCCTTCCCCCCCAAGGGGACGAGGTAACTAAAGTGTTGAAATCACTTTCGGCTAGGATGGAAAGGTGGGAATTAGAAGGGAAGCCCATATATAGAAATCCCCAAAGTACTGATAATAGAGGTTTCAGGAGGAAAAATAATAATGTCCCTCAAATTATGCCAAGGGAACAAAGGAACAGAGATAGAGATGACCAGAGGATCCAAACCCCTCTTAAAAATAACCTTGTCGTTGGTGAGGAAGGAGAGGAGATAGATGAGCTTCGTCCTAAAATCCATTGTTTTGGAGACACCTCCCCTTTCCCCCATTTGACTCAATATACATATGAAGAATCCCTTATGAACAATCAAATCAATGAGTTGGGTAAGGGGGAGAAGGCCGAAGGCAACAGTCCTAACAGATACAACCTTAGGTCAAAGAGGAACAAAGGGAAGGTTGATATTCTTGATCAGCCTCTTGTAGCAGAAAGGCCTGCTAAGACTACAACGCGCACTACCAAGGAAAGGATCACTCAAAATAATTCTCCAATAGACAAAGACCATGTCCCTGAGGTAAGAGAATCTCCTAATCCTCCTTCTTCCTTTAGTTTTGAGCATGAAATTCAAAAAATTAGAATTCATGTACCTCTCTCAGAACTAGTTAAAAATGAAGATTTCAAAAGGTCCCTCTCCATACTACTACAATCTGAGTCCCCCCAGCTTGCCACAGACTCAGTAAACCTCCAAGATGAAAAGCCAGTAGTCATCCTAGGTCCCATGGTAGAAGACAGAGATGATTCATCCCCTCCCTTCTACACATCCCTAAACATACATGATAAGGTGTTGCATAACTGTCTGATGGATTCAGGGGCTTCCCATAACCTCATGCCCAAAATAGTCATGGAAGAATTGGGACTGGAAGTAACAAAGGCCTATCATGATTTGTACTCTTTTGATTCAAGGAGGTAGTAATGTCTTGGAGTCATCAAAGACATGGCAGTATCATTGTTTCAACTTCCCATGAAGAGTGTGGTCATGGGCATTGTAGTAGTTGATGTTCCCCCCAATTTTGGCATGTTGTTGTCAAGATCGTGGATTAAAAATCTTGGAGGGACATTACAGATGGACCTCACATATGCCACCATTCCAGTCTTTGGAGGGGAACACAGAAGGTTGTATAGAGAAGCTCAGTTGGCCTACATTGTTAGTTATGAAGCAGACCCCACCAACCATCCTATCTTTGCACTTGATTCTGATTTGGGGTCTAGTTTATTACAACTCATTGATGGTCCTGAAACCCCTCTTCAAATCAGAAAATARCCCATATCTAATCGAGAAATACCTCCCCCAACTACCTCTGTGTGGAAAATTTTCTTCGACAAAGCTTATTCTAGTGAAGGTGCTGGTGCTGGAGTGGTTTTTGTGTCACCTTGTCAAGAAGCCATTTCCCTATCATACAAGCTAGAGTTTGAGAGCACCAATAATGTGGTTGAATATGAGGCTCTTGTTCTGGGTTTAAGGGCTGCAAAAGAAATGGGAATTGAGGAGGTAGTAGTGTTCGGAGATGCAGAGTTGATAGCTCATCAGATCAAAAATGCTTATCAGGCTAAGCATCCTCAACTCAGAAGTTACAGAAATAAGGTATGGGACCTAATTGAGAATTTTTTTGGGGCATTCAACATTTCATTTATTCCAAGAGAGGAAAATACTTTGGCCAATTCCCTAGATGTTTCAGCTAGCCAGTTTAAGATCCCTTTGCCTCCTAAGATCAAACATGAGGTTGAGATAAGATATAGGCCCTCTGTACCGAACAATATCAAGCATTGGAAGGTATTCGAGGATGATCTAGAAATCAAAAAATTTCTTGAGTCTATCGATGAATTCTCTGCATTACACATTGATCAAGATCCTGATCCCAAAGGTGACCCTCACCCTGAAGCATTTTTAAATAAAATTGCTAATCACCATATTGTTCAGTTGCCTAGCAATCACATTCCAAAAGGATTAGTTCCTTTAGAAATATTGTTCGATGGGAATGATGTGGCAATAAAGGGTAGGGTTTCAAATGGAAATGTTGATACAGTTGAGTGCAACATTGGCACATAGGAGGAGCCTAAATTCGTCAAGTTGTCTAGCAGCCTATCAAGGGAGAAAAGGGTCGAGTATACTGAGTTATTAAAATAATTTTCCGATGTGTTTGCATGGACCTATGAAGACCTCAGGACATATGACATATATGTAATTGAGCACAAGATCCCACTGAAAGAGGAAGCTAAGACTTTCAGGAAAAAACTAAGACAGATTAACCCCATATTGCTACCTGTCATGGAGAGAGAAGTGAAGAAGTTGTTACATGCCCAAATCATTGTCCCTTTGAGATATTCTGAGTGGGTGGCTAATCCGGTGCCAGTAAGAAAGAAGAGTGGAGAAATCAGACTCTGTGTTGATTTCAGAAATCTGAACAAAAGCTCAAAGAAGGAAAATTACCCCCTACCTAATATGGAACACATATTGCAAAGGGTGACTAGTGCATCTAGGATATCCATAATCGACGGTTTTTCTGGTTACAATCAGATATCAATCCTGCCTGAGGATAGAGGAAAAACAACTTTCACCACTCCTTAGGGAACATTCATGTATGCCAAAATGCCTTTTGGATTGATGAATGCAGGAGCAACATTTCAGCAAGCCATGGACATAGCCTTCATTAGGGATAAAGATCAGTTTGTGGTGATCTATCTGGATGACATCACTATCTTCTCCATATCTGATGAATAACATTGTTGTCACTTGAGGAAGGTTTTCTTGAAGTGCCGAAGGTTTGGCCTCTCCTTGAACCCTAAGAAATATTTGTTTTCTATGAAGGAGGGGAAACTATTAGGCCATATTGTATCAGCAGAGGGAGTGAGAATTTATGCCAACAGGGTGGAGGCAATTCATACTCTATCACTCCCAAGATCCAAAGAAAGAGGTCCAATCTTTCCTAGGAAATATTAACTTTCTGAGGAGGTTCGTCTCAAATTTTGTTGAGTTGGTGAAACACATCACAATCATGCTCAGAAAAGGAAATGAAGTAAAGTGGACTGTTGAGCCCAGGGAATATTTTGTCCAAATAAAGAAAGCATTGACTAAGGCACCTGTGTTGATAAGTCCTGATTATTCCAAGGATTTCCTAATTTTTTATTTTTCTTCTTTTGATAGAGTAGCAGTGGTCTTATTGCAAAAAAATGAGGAAGGGCAAGAGCATCCCATTTCCTTCTTCAGTGAGGCATTAAGAAATGCAGAAATCAGGTATGAGATCATGGATAAATAGGCCAATGCCTTGGTGAAAGATCTCAAAGATTTTAGAGTCTATGTCCTACACTCAAAGGTGATTGCATATGTTCCTTAGACCTCTGTGAAGGACATCCTTATACAGCCTGACATAGATGGGACAAGGGGAAAGTGGATTGCCAAGATCTTTGATTTTGACCTGGAGGTAAAGCCCACAAAGTTGGTTAAAGGGAAAGGTTTAGCCAAGCTCCTGGATGAATCTAACTGTAAGGATTTTGGGGTAAATTTCATACATATTCGCTCAGAAAATCAGCAAGCTGAGTTATCAGATGGCAGTCCTCAAAGCAACCCCCTATTGGTAGAATGCTCCTGGTATAAAGATGTTATATTTTTCTTGCAGGAGTTAAATCCCCCTGATGAAATGGGGAAGAGTAAGGCAAGATCTCTAAAGCTCAAACTAGTCAAATATTTCCTTATTGACCAGATCTTGTACTAGAGAGACCCTTTAGGGGTGTTTCTAAGGTGTTTGAACCCACAAGAGGCCCAGAAAGTTATGTTTGACTTCCATAGCAGTCTGTGTGGAGGAAATCATTTCTGGAAGACCACAGCCCACAAAATTCTCCGGGATGGGTACTACTGGCCCACCTTATTCACTGATGTCTACATAAAATTTAGAGCCTACATCAAATGCCAAAGGTTCTCAGGAAAGCAACAGCTCAAATATCTACCCCTAAAGCATGTAGTAGCTTCAACACCCTTTCAGCAGTGGGGGTTGGACTTCATTGGAGAAATCCATCCTCCTTCAAGTGGCTAGCACAGATGGATCCTGACTGCAACATATTAATTCACCAAGTGGATAGAAGTTGTCCCCACTAGGAATGCTTCACATAAGGAAATTATCATCTTCCTAGAGGATATTATATCTAGATTTGGTTGTCCCGGCAGAATTATCACTGATAATGTTGTTTCTTTCAAGTTTGAGCCTCTGGTTAAGTTCTGTGAGTAGTTTGAGATTTCATTGATTCATTCCACCCCTTATTATCCTCAAGGCAACGGGCTGGCAGAATATTCCAATAAAAGTCTGATCAAGCTCATTAAAATATTGTTGGAAGACAATACGAAGGCCTGGGATTCAAAGCTCAAATTCGCTCTGTGGGTCAATCGAGTGACAACCAAGAAGTCCCTGGGAACCTCCCCTTTTCAACTTGTTTACGGGACAGAAGTTGTATTTCCCACTCAGATGGATTTACCTGTGGTAAAATTATTTCAATATTATGAAGGACGGTGAGATCATATGGTCAGAAGAATACATCAGCTCATGGAAGCGCAGTAGACCAGGGATCAGGTAATGGATAGAGCTCATAGTCATCAACAAAAGATCAAGCATGCCTTTGACAGGAAGGTCAGAAAGGAAGAATTCAAGATGGGAGATCTGGTGCTTAAGTGGGATGCACCCAGGCAGGACAGAGGCAAACATAGAAATTTTGATGCTCTCTAGATTGGACTTTTCAAAATCTCTGAAGTATTCTCGAACAACATTTACAGTTTGCAGGATTTGGAGGGAGAAGAAGTTTTTAATGGCCCAGTAAATGGGCATTTCCTGAAGAAATGTTTCGTTTAAAGCCTTAGATGGCTCCTCTGTTTTTGTAAATATTGCTTTTCTGTTTGTTTTCATCTTAATAAATGACTCCATAGCCCAACAGCAAGGCACTGGAACTACAAATGAGTCCTTAGAGCATCACAGGGATGACTCTATCCCCCATGGAGCATAATGTTATCACCAATTCTTGTAAAGGGTGTGTTTTCCTAAGAGATAAGACCCTTTGGGTGGAAAAATGAGAAGAAGTAGGGTAAAAACCCACTTACCCTAGGTTGGGGCGCAAATGCACATTTGGTTAAGCGGCAAGCAAATCTGGGCAACCAAAATCTGCGTGCACATATCTATGGCCAGGGTTCCCTTCCGGATCCCCCTTACCATTCTACCTTTAAAGCAGGGGGGTCTGAAATTGGACGCGCATCTCTCAACGGTTTGGATTGAGGAGCCTAGATCTATGGTCAAGTTTGGATTTTGGACCCCCTTTGCCTATCTACCTTTAATGGGGGGGGGGGTCCAAAATTGGCAGCCTAAAGCGGGCCCCTCTTGTCACATATTTGATTTCCTCCACCGTCCACATTTTTCCATCTATATTCCACTCCATATCTCTCCCTCTCTCCTTCCAACACTTGTCCCACTCCCTTCCACATCGTCCTGCAATAAGCAGCATGTCCTCCCTTGAACAGTCATATCCTGTCACCTTTCCTCCTTTTGTCTATCACCCTCCTGCCCCATGTCATGTGTCTCGCCCCTGTCACTTCCCTTCCCTGTTCCATGACAAGCATGCCAAATAATCCTTGCTCGACCTTTGTTCTTACACCACTTCCTATCTTATGCCCCATTTATCGCACCTGCCTATAAGTGTTTCCAAAAAGTCAGTTGGCGGATCCAGGTGGCACCCTGAGAATACATCCACGTCTCGAAAGGCAGAGTTGACTAGGTTGTTCCCGAACCCAAGGAGGTAGTTATTGAAGTTGTTGGTGGTAGTTAGATATCATCTCCACTATAAATGGAAATCCCAAAAAAGGACCTGAGACAGGTCAATTCTTCTATGGGGTGCCAGGAGTCCGATTGCATCTGACATAAGCGCACAACCGTCTAGAGACTACAAGTCTAGTTTGCTAGTAAACATGCAGATGTAATTTTGTTAATGAAGAAGTCTTGGTTTTTCTGCTATTATTTGCTTTGGGTATATGTAGGCAATTTTGCCATTTTGTAAAGCATCGTTGTTAGAGCTAAGCTCCATGTTGTATGGTTTTGATGAAGCACTGGTTTCTCTAATCATGTATGTGCATCCAAGATTTCTTGTTTAAATGGTAGTCAGATTTCTTATTCACTCTATTTTCTTTCTGATGCTAAGGAGTTCATGATCGACATATTCGCATGAACCATTGTGGTTGTGTTATGATAAATGATTTGTTGTAACACTTTTATATTCCTTAGTTTCCTTGTGATTTAAATTCTAGAAGTTCTCGTGTTTAAATCATTCATCCTTGGGTTGCTGAAAGGCCTAACGTCTTCAGTCGACCTCTACATTTTCTTGTTAATGTCTTCCTCCTGCTTACCCTTACTACAACCTACTGACTGAAGTTAGACTAAGACCTCGCCTGTTCATACATAGCTCGGTCTAGGATTATGAGTTAAAACGATATCATTCTGAGTCTTCTCTCTTTCGATCACCCTTGATAAAAAAATCGTGACATAAATTGATGGGTGTCGGGCTCTGCTCCTGATGAAATCTAGGAGTGACTTATGATGCTAACACTGTGGATGAATTTTTTGATTTGAATATTGATCAAGATCAAGATACTGAAGAAAGCCCTCATGCTTATATTTTCCTGAATAAAATTGCTAACCATCATGTTGTTCAATTGCCCAGTAACCATATTCCAAGAGGACTTGTCCCCTTGGAGAGATTGTTTGATAGAAATGATGTTGCAGCAAAGGTTAAAGGTTAAACTTAATATGTTGATGTGAAGGAATGAAATTTAGGGATAGAAAAGGATCTAAAGTATGTCAAATTGTCTAGCAGTTTATCAAAGGAACAAAGGGCTAAGTATGCCAAGCTTTTGAAGGAGTTTGTTGATGTGTTTGCATGGAAATATGAAGATCTAAGGACATATTACACAAGAATTATTGAGAATAAGATCCATTTGAAATAATAGACCAAGCCATTTAGGAAGAAATGCAGACAGATAAATCCCATGTTGTTGCCTATTATGGAAAAATAAGTGAAAAAGTTTTTGGATGCCCAGATCATCATCCCTTTGAGATATTTGGAATGGGTGGCTAACTTGGTGCCTATGAGGAAGAAAAGTGGGGAAATCAGATTGTGTTTAGACTTCAGGAATTTGAACAGGAGCTCCAAAAAAGATAACTACCCCTTGCCAAAGATGGAGCACATTTTGCAGAGAGTGGTTGGTTCATCTAGAATGTCTATGATTGATGGCTTCTATGGATATAATCAGATCTATGTCCTTCCTGAAGACAGAGAGAATACATATTTCACTACTCCTTGGGGCACCTTCATATATGCTAAAATTCCCTTTGGATTGATGAACATAGGAGCAACTTTCCAGCGAGCCATGGACATTGCCTTTATTGGAGAGAAAGACAAATTTGTAATCATCTATCTGGATGAAACTACAGTGTTCTAAAATTCTAACAAAGAGCATTGTCATCATTTATAGAAGGTCTTCCTGAAATGAAAAAGTTTTGGTCTCTCCCTAAATCCTAAGAAATGTTTGCTTGCTATGGAGGAAGAAAAATTATTAGGGCAGAGTGTGTAAGAAGAAGGAGTGAGAATTGATCCAAGTAGAGTAGAGGCCATCCAGTCCTTATCTTTTCCCAAATCCAAGAAAGAGGTTCAGTCTTTCTTGGGAAAAATCAATTTTTTGAGAAGATTCATTTCTAATTTTGTTGAGTTGGTTAAGCACATTATAGCCATGCTTAGAAAAGGAAGCGAGGTGAAATGGACTGTTGAGTCCAAAAATTATTTTGGCCAAATCAAAAGGGCTTTGACTGAAGCACCTGTGCTCATCAGTCCTAACTATTCTAAAGACTTTCTGATATTTTATTTTGCCTCATCTAATACATTGGTTTCTTTTTTGATACAGAAAAATACAGAGGGGTTAGAGCAGCCTATTTCCTTTTTCAATAGAGCATTGAGGGATGCAGAAATGAGATATGATATCATGGTGAAGCAGGCATATGCTTTGGTAAAATACCTCAAGGCTTTCAGAATATATGTTATGCATTCAAATATTGTTGCATATGTTCCCTCGGCCTCGGTAAAAGAGATATTGATCCATCCTGACATAGATGGGAAGAGAAGAAAATGGATTGCTAAAATTATGGAATTTGACCTTGAAATGAAGCCCACTGTTATCACTGAAATTTCGTCTGCACATGGCGACAAGAACTCCACATCATCAAAACAGCAATGAATTCATTCATGGCACTGAATTAATTTCACAGCACTCTAGAAGGGCCAAAAACTATACAAAGTAACCAAAAATTGAAGGGCGCTTTACAGCAGTTTGGTGCGCGCGCGCATGTGCAGGACAAAAACGTGTTATTCGCGCATGCGCGCTCGACGCACGGCTGTCAACACAAAAACCCGCGCATCTGCTAAAATGGTGCATTAATTGAATAGGTCGGCCTCCCAACTGCTTACGGACCGGCTCCCAAGTTGATTTGACTCTCAAATCAGAGCCGGATCCGCAAAATCGGCGGGTTAATGACCTAAATAAACCCTAAAAGGGTCCCTGTTCACACTTTGAGAAGGTTACGTGACCGCCCGAG
>SNQJ01S0224989.1:0-14731 GCA_010110895.2 Picea sitchensis
GAGAGAGAGAGAGAGAGAGAGAGAGAGAGAGAGAGAGAGAGATGATTTTAAGGATGGAAAATTATTTTTAAATGTAGAAACCTTGGCGAATCTCACTAATCCTTCATATTTCAACTATAAATGTTTGACGATATTTTTGTAAAAATCTTCAAATTTCTAAGGATTTTCTACAGTTTTTATAAAATTTTGGCAATTTTTAAGTTAAAATAATTGTATCCTATAGAATTTGGGCGAATCAATTTTAAAATAGAGAATCTCTTTTTTGGAAAAACAATGGAAAATTAGACCATGAGAGAAATTTAGCCCCTAAAATCATCCCTGGAGAGAGATAATTGATTTGTGTTTAGAGGAACGAGTGTGTGTTCCTGTTGCTAATAAAGCACACACATTACTAAAGCGTGTGTGCGTTATTTGAATTTCATTTTTTTTTCAAGCAGGAGTAACAACTCTAGCATATGTGTTTGTTGATTTGGTTGCCTCGAATTTAGCTACAGGATGAAAAACCTAGTGGTTCGGTTTGAAAATAGATAAAAACCTCAAATTTTATGAATTCCTCCCCATATCTCTGTTTTTGACATTATTTTTTTACATTCTACACAATTCAGTTATTGACAAAACTATAGACACACATAGAATTGGATGTGCATATTCCAAATATATAATTTAAAAAAAAATTAATAATGTTTACTATTTTTAATATATTTTTGTCTTGACATATATCAAAATCCTAGAATACATACCTCTCTTATTTCTGCTATAATGTTTTGTCAGCTTAACCATTTATTGAATGAGTTATATATGCGGCACTATAGGAGACTGATATCTATGATTTGAAAAAAAACAAAATTTGTTTTGATCATGTTAAGACCCTTTTAGCCTACATGAACAAAAGACATTGTAATGTGAGGGACATGTTGACTTTGATAATTTAAAAAATATATAAAATTAATATTATAAATTTCCAAAAAATACATGGCACAAGAAAAATGGGTTCTCTACAAGTATACAAGTTTTTGGAATGAAATTTTGTCGTTAAGGTATTAAAAAACTGCACGAACAAAAACATATACCTTATATTTTGTTGGAAAAATAAGATATTGTTGTTATAAAAAACCACAGTTGACATAGTTATTCTCAATTTCTATGAATAAAAGTTATACATTCAGAAAGCTAATTCAATTTCCTACGTTTCATATTCTTACACCATATTCAAATTCATTTTAAAAGTACCTTGAATAATTCCTCCAAGTTAACAAATTGTTGTTTTTCCACATTGGCATTGCCACTATTGCATCATGAGAGACCATCATTAGTTTGAACTCACCTAGTTGATTAGAATGCTTGGGGTTCATGTCACTTGATTGAAATTTCTTATGTTTGTACTCGATTCTTTCGATATGATGCTTGAGATTGGGAAAAACATGGCATTTTATGCTTCTCTTTAGAGTGAAAGAAACTATGCCCATGAGGTCTGTTTAATAACCTGCTCAGAGACTTAACATAACTTTTTGGTATTTTAAGGTTACATTTTATGATATAAAAGATAAGAGGTATGTAAGGTTAAGACTTATCGTCTTAGATTTTGTTCGTAGTTTTTCCCTATTACAAAAAAAACATTATTAAATTTAAATTTAAATATAAGTTATGGTTAATTAATGGTTAATGAGAACGGTTAATAAAGATTTAAAAAAAAAAAAAACTTTCTTAAAATATAGAGTTTCTTTGAGTGGCTTGACACTATGACATTGGATTACAATAAAAATTGAATTATGACATTGATTCCCTTGTTAATTACGGTTTGACTAATTAATAAAGGTATCATGGATTTAGTCCCATATCCTTATGGGACCTTTTAGTGGCTTGTTTTCATTTCAATGAAAGCCATCAACAAAGGGCACATAGATCCATAAATATCAATAGATTTCTCATCATGAAAACCAAAAAATTAAATCCGAGAAAACTAATTTGTGATGATAGTTTTGAGGGTTGGATGGAACCCTACAATAAGGTCTCCTCATTCTCCAATCATATAAAATATAAAAAAAAATTATATTAAAAAATATATGTATTTTTGTTAGGCCTATGTTTAACATTAGAGATTGTAATGATATTTGTGTTCAAATAAAAAAATTAATTCCATCCAAGGGTGAATCTATTGCTATGTAACTGTAGAAAAAGAATACATTTAATATGTGTTCATTCTTTTGATATTTTTCTCCATTTTGAGATGGTGGAATGTCAATTGTAGGTGGATTTGGGGACAGTATAAAAATATTGCTTTTTTCCTTGAGGGAATTTATTGATAAAAATAAATTATCGTCACTATAGTAACAGGTTAATAAAAATTATCGTCACTATAGAAACACGATTGTGTGACAAATATTTATATCTTACCTCTAAAAACAATAACACAATATTGTATACTTTGACTTTGCACTATGCTCTGACTAGTATCATTATATGTTAAGGAAGTTAATAAAATATTGTACAACTAAATATTTCATAAAATATGATTTTTTTAATTACAATATTTTTCAAACTATATCATGTAAAATATAAGGTGAAACTAAATTAAAATATTTTATAAAATTTTAATATGATGTAGCTAGCATCATTATAGGTTAAGGAAATTAATAAAATATTATAAAACTAAATATTTCATAAAATTTGAATTTTTTAATTACAATATTTTTCAAACCATACCATGTAAAGTATAAGGTGAAACTAAATTAATTGCAGCTACATTTCTCAATATTTTTTTGCACATTTAGAATGACATGCAATATTTTAGAGAGAGTTTGATTATCCTTTAACCATATCAAACCATATCATGACTTTTTATATTGTTATATGCATTTAGAGGAAAATATCTTCCTTTAGCTTTCTTATCTCTTAACCTTGTAGCGATTTAAGGAGTTATAGATTCTATTTAGTTATTCACATTTTCATATACTTATTAATATAATTTCTTATTTTTTATTATTATTATAAATAAAAAAATTAGTCATAAGTCTCATGTATTTGTCTCATTCATGTTTTTAAAAATATCCAAGTTTGGCTTGCATCCTTCACCACTTTTAACTCATTGGTTTTTTTTCAAAAAGGGTTACACACAAGGATGTTAGGTATCACTTCTTCATTTACAAAGTTAAACTTGAAGGCCATAGTTTTTATCTTATCACAAAGTGTATTGGTGTTATTTTCAAATTTTGTTCTTTTTCTTTGAGATTTTTTAGTTATCACAAAGTGTTATTGATGTTATTTTCAAATTTTGTTCTTTTTTTTGGGATTTTTGAGATTTTTTTTGTTTGCTAGCATATCTGTTACCTTAGAGACTAGCATGTGGTATAAGAAACAATGAATCAGGGGCATCTAAGCCATCAAAATGATAGACACTTGATCACTTGATCAGGGCCACACCAACCTTTAACATGACTAGATTTAGTTATCCTAAAGTGGTCATAATAAGTACTTATATAAATAAATAATAATAAAGAAATATATAATAATTATCATAAAATGGATCATAATAAGTTATGTATTATGGATATTTGGGTAATTGAACAAAATGATAAAATAAGTAAAAGTAATTGAGATGGAAAATATAAAATATAAAAAATAATTAAATAAAGAATCAAGGGATCCAAGGCTAAAGAATTGTCGGCTACGTTGATTGAGGGCTAGGGGTGACCTGCTATTGAAGATTAGAGTAGCAAAGTCTAAAGTTGGGTGGAGAGTCATCCTCTGTTTTTTGGTTGTTTTTTCTCCATATCAAAGATGAAGGTAGCGCTACACGGGTGCCCTTCCCTATAAGTTAAATAATTTTAAGTTGTATATCTTAAAATATAAATCTAGAATAACATTGTAGATATAAAGAAATTTAGAATAAAGTTAAAATTTGCAACCATGTAGATCTAGACCTAGAGCACATAGATCCAATTTGTCATGATGCTCAATCTTAAATCAGATCTAGACCTAGACCTAGAGCACATAGATCCAATTTGTCATGATGCTCAATCTTAAATCTAGGTTATTTTGAGAGTAAATTCCGTCTCTAAAATATGCTCAATTTGTCCATGAACCCATTTCGCCAAATATTTCACCAATAGATTTCATCTTCCAATATTCTGTGCAAGCTATAATTACTTTCATTTCTCTCCATTATGATCCTTGATGTTTTCCTTCCCAATATCGCAGCTTATTCCAGCTGGGGTAAGCTTAATGTTCAAAGTTTGAGAGCTAAAAGCTTCCAGTGAAAGATGAGATCAGATCTACCAAGACATCCATTTGTTTGTAGATAATTTTTTCTACTATAATATTCCTCGATCTGTGTAGAGAAAGAATAAAGAGTTGGGAAACACGGGGGCCTTTTCTCTATTGTTGCAGGTCTGATTTATGACATTACCATCATTCCATCTGCAAACTTTTTAATTTCGCAAAGGGTTTTAATTTCGCAAAGGCTTTCAACATTAGATCTTATGTTTTCTTCACTAGTTTTGACAGCTACATTGTTTTCTAAGTTGCATACATACTTGCGATGAGAAATGATAAAAATTAAGTTTTATGTTCTTTGCTTCACATTGCATGTTGATTGGCACAATATCTTATTGATATATCTATGTTCCAAAGTAGCCAAAAATCTGACAGATTTAATGACCATCATTTTTTGGCACAGATCTAAGAAGAGGCCATTCAGGTATTGATTTAAATTGATTATTTTACCAACATCTTTTGCTTCGCATAAGTGATGGTGTTTTAATGTATGGTTTAAATGATTATAATTGTATTCACGGTCGAGTTTGCAAGTGGAGTATTGTCACTCATATGGTACAAAGTTATTTATAACTGGATATTTTATCACTGTGGATTTCCGCTCATGATTAACAATTGTATGAGTCTTCTTTCATTTATATTGACGTACTGGAAATGCATTCGCTCACAAACCTAAATTATTGTATAATAAATTTAGGTTTATTAATTCTTATTTTACCTCAAAGGTATTATGACACAGGATTTAATTAAACGATCTATCATAGATCGAAACTGGAGATCCGATATTTAAATAGAGGCAGCAAACCCCATACACAAATATGAAAATATGTTCAAACTATTCAAAGGGATTTAAGTTAATAAAGCCCAGATCATAATTAAAGAAAATATGCATGTTACATCTGGAATTCCCTAATCCTATATCGACCATGTATTGTTTGATAAAAATTGGTGAGCATTGACGATTCTGAAGTTCTCACTCGAGCTTGATCCTTCAGTCCACGTTAACCTAAAAAGATGGCCAGCAAATTAGTTGATGATTATTTTGGATTGCACCATAAAAGATGGATATGCATTATTATAACTGACCAAGGCATAGGTATATAGCAATAGATATGCGTTGACCATCTATTAGTTGAGGTTTGAGTAACAAAAAAATTGAGTTTTATCAAAAGTATAACATTACAAATTGATTTTATTTATTTATTTTAATTAATTTAAAGCATTTTTTTTATGTTTGATTGGTGGTTCAAATGACCCTTTATTCCAGAGCAACCCAAATTTTGCATCTCAATCTTAGTTTAAAGCAAACTTTGCCTCGTAATTTTTCCTCAACTACTAATTAATGTTAGCATTACTTGTAAACAATAAATGTGTGTTTTTCAATACTATATTTATACAACTTCCCTACATGCTAGTTGTCGTCATTGTTTATGTCATGGTCGTTTGTTAAGTGGCAATGTGGCGGTCTCCATGCTGGACATGGGTATAACATGCAAACATTAAGCTAGGTACAACAGAGAGTCGAGGTGACGATATATTCAAGGATAACGAGGAGAAGCTTAGCACCATCAACAATGGCAAATGCTAAGTTGTTACAGTTAGAACTCGTAAGTTCATGACTAACAAGCTTCTGGCAAGGAAGCAGTTTGTAAGTATTTTGTGTGCCCTCCATTTCTATTTTTTCTGATGAGGCTCTTCCTTAGATGTTGGTTTTGGGTCCATTGGATGTCTGAGTATTAAGTTTTACCATATGTTTTTTTTTCGCCTTTGGTAGGGTATCGATGTTCTTCACCCAAGAAGGCACAAGCTGGCAAAATAGTGGAAAATGCAAACTGATCGGGTTGAATTCCTTTTTTCTCCATTTGGTAAAAGAGTCTCAACTCCTCTTCACTGTAACCATGCTTGGAGTAATATGCAATCATGTAAGTGCATGAGACCACATTTTGGTCAGGCATTTCGTCCAATTCTCAACGAGCTTCCACTAAACTACCACATTTGGCATACATGTTAACAAGCTTGTTGTGTAAAGAGATATCAAGGTTAAACCCCGTTTGAATCATGTGGGCATGGACCAATTTACTGTGTGACAGTGGTTTCTCATGGACATAGCATTGAAGGAGACAAGAGTATGGAAAGGAATCTGGCTGGGCTGTCATCTGCAAAATGTGAAGAGCCTCTTGAATTTGGCCATGGTTACACAATGCTATCACATCTCTAGATGAAGTCTCTTTTTTAACAGTGTTGGCGTGCCCTTGGGCACCAATAGTGCTTGAAGAGATCAAGGAAGACTTGTACTTGGTAGTTTGGAAAATGAAATTTAGTTGTTGTTTCTTATTTTTCTTCTTATCAATCTGAAACAAAGGTGCCATTGTGTATGCTTACTGGTATGATTGAAAATCATGTTATTGTTGATAACCCTCTACCAAGGAAGTGATCCATAAAATCTATGTCACAGGTATACAACAAGGTAAAGATTCATAACTTGAATTTGTGGCACAGATATATGACAAGGTCAATATGACTCTCTCCAAGTTATTGGCCATCAAACGTTGGACGTTTTTTGTAGCGGCGATATGGCTCCAATCTATCAATGGCACCAACTTCGATTTTTCCGATTACTCTTCTGATTTGAAGAAAATCATGGAGATTAATCAACTCCAACTGAATAGTTTGGCGGTGGCCTCGGACCTTGGAAAGCTCGTGGGATGGGTTTTGTTCTTGGCATTGGAATGAGTTTAGGAATGGTGGGTTATGGCGTTCAGTGGCTAAATCTCACTGAAATCATTCATCCATTGGATTATTGGCAGGTTACACTCTTTCGAGATTCTATTTAATTTTGTTGTACTTTATCAAGATTGAAGAATGGATTTTTTTTCACCTATATAAAAGAGTTCTTGCACAGTGTACAAGACCTTCAAATATGAATTTTCAAATATATTACAAGTTTCTTCGCATAATAATTAGATAGTTGAAATAGAATTCTATAACACTATTTCCATGTTAGAAATTTTCGTATATTATATTTTTACAAGGGTGGTTTCAAAATATTAGCATGGATTTATGGTTGCTTTGTTTTAAAATATTTCCAGGCTTTACTGTGTTATAGCTTATTGGATATTCGCTTTTATGAGATTCAATTTGTTATTTCGGACAACGCAGGTGTATATATTGTGCATTCTCGCTGGGAATAGCATATAGAAATAGTATTCAATATTACCGTGCCATTTCTAAAGGAATATTACTTCATGTGATCATCCCATTTTGTCTTATATTTATTTGTAACAAGCAGGAAATATACTACATATCTGAGATGCCATAGAAAATTATCTTTGAATGGCAATAATTTATTCAAAATTTGTAGTGAAAGGTGGATGTCAAATTCTATTTAATGGGAGGAAGGGTGTATGTGAAAGAACAAATCTTATCATATATGTAGGTTCACATTTCTCTGGACACGCAATAAATGTATTATTTCTGTATAGCATGACAACACATGTATATGCAACCACACATGACAAGCTAGCTATGATTTGTCATTTACCTACCCGTCTTGTTACAGATGTGGCAGAGGCTACAAATTCTATAACAACAGAGCCAGTAGATATATGTATAACTTTTATTTTATTATAACTACATAAGGGCAAGTATATGCTTCCATGAAGCCTTGTTTAAATGAGCAACAATACTAAACCTCCGAGTGACTATTTCGTTTCATTTTATAGGATATTGTGATGGAGGATAGTTTATGATTATTTGATCTCAACGGAGTGTGAACCACTTGCGAAGGATATCATCATTATATTAAATGGTGGAGAATCTTAATTTTTTCAAGGGGTGGTGGGTTCCCTTAAAGAAAGAATTAAGGCTACACTAGAAAGTGAACTCGCAATAAAGCTTGATTCCTTCTTGTAGAACCTACCCAAGAAAATGGGAATTGATAATATTGTGGCATTGAATTCTATTGTCATGGGAATTGATAATACTATGGCATTGAATTATATTGTCATGAAAACTCTTGACTCTTGTTGTGGGTCTTAAATGATTGTTGTGGATGTGACATTTTTTTATTTCCTTTTCCTTCGAGTTTATAATTCAGAGCCTAGGATCTCTTGCAACATTTGAAATACAAAGATGATAAAATTGTTGTAAGTTAAAAGAAAGACTTTTATTCACATAGATTGTTCGAAGGAAAGCAAAGTGTCTTTACATTTACAACATAATTGTGCTCATAATTATGATTAAAGCATACAAACACACAACCTCCTAGTGATAAGTGTGTTACTTTTTTAAATACTAACTTCCTAGTGACAAGTGTGTTACTTTTTTAAATACTAGACCCTCAAACTAAGAAAAATATCGTGGTAAGAGAATATGGCTTTGTTTTGGTAGTTGGTATCTTTAAGGTTGGAATGGAATGGTATCCTTTTGGGTACAGGATTTTCTAGTAAGTATGTATTCAAGGGTCATGAGAGATGTAAAATGACATAAAAAACTTGGGTAATGATACAAAATTGAGAATTTGAATATCATTTTTAGGGTTTTGAAGAGTACATATGGACAACAGGTTTATGGTCAATTTGTAAATAGATATTTATGCTCATATTTCATTGTTGATCAACTCAATAAACACTTTATCCACTCTATATAAATGATCTTACTAACACAACAACAATATATGTGATACAAATTGGAATATGCTCATAATAACCTTTCTATCATTAATTGTGGGCATGTCCCTTGTTCCTTTTGAATGGACAAAGACATAATAGGGTTAGATAAATGAATTGGAAGAACCTAGGCATGGGCAAATTTACACAATTTTTCTTGGTTATTGGTTATACAGTCGCCAACCAGTGGGGATGAGGCTTCTTGTTTGGTTTGGTTTTAAGATCCATCCACATACATTTTTGTTTATGTACATTTACAATTGCCCAGGATGATCTAGAAAGGTTTCATGCATAGTTTTTTGGTCAGTTTTATTTATGCATGCATATATTATGGTTGTGGGTAGATATCTATTTCTATTTATGATTGCAAACAATTGAGCAATTGGATGAACATAAATAGATTTCAATTTGAATTCCCTACTTGCAATGTAATAGTTATATGACTTATTCCTGATAAATTTAATTCCCTACTTGCAATGAAAGGGTTATATGACTTATTCCTGACAATAGAATAGGCAAAATGTTGGACGATACTCTCACCAATAACATTGCTTGAAATATTTAACTCAATATAGATAATGATGCATTAGTACTTTTGAGAAGGTAGCAATCCTACAAGTTTGATTATGGTAGTTGTGAATATTTTGTGTAGAAAATAATAACTAGGATAGAAGAATGCAAACACATCCTCCTATGATAGTCCAAGACTATGTGTGTGTGTTGATAAGTGTAAGTAGTCAAGAGAACTACACACATTTCCTTCATCCTAAACATTATTTAGGACATTTGAAAACTATGGCTTGATGATATTACTATGTTTTTATTGTCATAGTCCAAGACTATGTGTGTGTTGAGAAGTGTAACCAGTCAAGAGAACTACACACCTTTCCTTCATCTTGAACATTATTCAGGACATTTGAAAACTATGGCTTGATGATATTACTATGTTTTTATTGTTACATTTCAAGGTACTTGGGTTATGTGACATGAATTCCTTGACTCTTAGGTGCCTAAATTTGGTGGCAATTAACAACAAAATTGTGGCATCATTATCCAAGGAATTGGCTAGTTTTCTACTCCTTGTACATATGTCCCATGTGATTTAACACTACTCTAAACAAACTTGATAAATGCACTTTGATGTGAATGTTCTTAATCTTTTTTCAATACATGGTGTATATTTCCCTCTTGAAATAGAGTAATACCTATGGTAAATAATAATATATGTCGTGATATCATGTTTTCGCTATGTTTAATAATAGATTCACATGGTTCATTATTTCATATATAATCATATATATAGAGATTATTTTAGGGACTAAATTCCCCCCATGGGTTAATTTTTCATGATTTTTCCCAAAAAAAAATTAGTCATTCTAAAAATTATTAGCCCAAATTCTATAGGATAAAATTATTTTACCTTAAAAATAGCCAAAATTTTATAAAAAATATATAAAATCCTTAGAAATTTGAATATTTGAACAAAAATATAGCCAAACATTTATAGTTGAGATAAAATCCAAGGTTTCTACATTTCAAAATAATTTTCATCCTTAAAATTATCCTTGCATATATAATATGAGCATATAATTCTTGCCTAAAATTTTTATGGATGATACATCTTGATCAATTTAATGGGTGACATCATCATTTCATCATTCTCCTTACAAGATCATTCATTTTCAAGTGTTTAATGGTTACTAGTTTGTATTACTCCAAGGGCGTCACATCTTGAAGACTGGAGAAAAGAGTTTTAATGAATGACGTTGTTTTCAAAGGAAGAAGTTTCTTGTTCCATCTTGCTACTGAAAATTTGTAGAGAATTGTTGCACATGTGCCAATATTTATGGAGCAAAACATGACCATTTCTTGCTTGACATTTTCGCTTATGTACTTAAGGGTTGGGTTTCATTGCATGTGATTGTTTGAATGATGACATTTCCTAGAAGGAGTCCTTAAGTGATTGAGTGATCTTACCCATAAACTAATTAAAGGATGAAGTGCTAAAGGAAATATGAAATGGATTGAATGAGAACTTGGCATGTGATAGAGTGATTATATATATATTTGTAATATTCCAACCTTCTTGTTGAAAGAACACAAAATGATAGTCATGAAACATTGGGCATTAGACACTCATAGTACTAATTATATTTGTTGAGTTAGTTTGGGCTAACAAACATTACCAATTAGATACACTAATGTTTGATGATGAATTTGTGTCAGTAGTTACGCAAGCTAGTAAATTTGATTTTGTTCACAAATCATGATAGTTAATTACCCTCCATGTGATATGTGTTGGAAGGATTATTATTTTCATGATGTTATGTTATATGTGGTTTCAATTATTATGTTAATGCAATGTTATATTGTTATATATTGATAAAGATACATGGAGGTTATATTTCTTATGATAATATCTATTGATGTGATGACATGTAATTTCATGAAAATATTTATGCTAAGATGTGATGACAATGATATTGTATTCTCATGATGACATGCAAGAGTTAGCATGATATTATGACTAATGCATTGATGGCATGTTGTGAAGTGGTGATTTTGAGGTTATCCACTAGTGGGCCTAGAGGGTCGATTTATTTGATGATCTAGCGGGATCCCATAACTATGATGGATAATATTACAAACATATTATCAGATAGGCACAACTCAATCTACTACTTATGCTAGTAATTCTTATGTCTTGTATTGGAGTTGCGATTACCAAATCCAGAAGAAAGTATGGATCATTTCGTGTTGTTGGATTGGATTTCAATGCATGGGGTTGTGCCGAGTTATTTTGGAGGGACTTTAGGTTAGCCTTTCAATGTGTCTATTGTATATCTAGATACTCGCTTGGGAAGATTAGGTATCGAGCCTTGGGGCTCCAGATAGACCGATAGGCTCCCTCATACTCAACCAACCATTAAAATGTTTTAACCATAAGAATTTGTTTATTTTCCAATTGTTATATATATATATATATATATATATATAAGTTGATGTTGAAATATTTACTTTTACAAATATTTTTAAATGACATGTGTTAATTTAATATTAAGCATTAAAGGGATCACACATCTTCCTCATATGGAGAAGTATAAATCACCTATCGAGGAAACAAGAATTTTTTTACTTTCATTTATTCTCTTTCTATATAGTTGATATAAAATTGTTTTACTTAAGATGATGTTAAAATATGTTTTAAATGCCAACTTATTGAGGAACTAAAAATATTTTATTTATGATCCACATTCAAATTATTTTTTCTTATTAATATTTTTTTAAATATCACATGTGAACTTCATAATAATAACCATTAAAAAGCACCTATTAATAAAATCATAAATATTTTTATTTTCAATTACTCTATTTTTTTTCTCATTATATATTATATTAAAATATTTTTTTATTATTATTATTTTTAAATATCATTATCAAATTATATTAAATACTAAAAAAATTACACATGTTTTTCATATTTGACCCTACAAAACACTTTTCCATGCAATCACTACATCAACATGTATTTCGAAAAAGAAAAAAAAACACAAATTTTCAATTGATATATCTCAATATTCATTAATTTTACTCATTACTATTACACATGTTTTTCATATTTGACCATACAAAACACTTTTCCATGCAATCATTACATCAACATGTATTTTTAATAACACAAATTTTCAATTGATATATGTCAATATTCATTAATTTTACTCATTACGACATTCTACAGCAAAGATAAGATGTGTTATTGTTTCTAGACCCATTCTACAGCAAGGCTGGTGAGAGATGTCACTGTTATATCGATAAGAACACGTTACAGCGATGTATATATCTGATAAACCTGGCAGTCGCTTAAAGAGATGGTAGATAAGATGCTGTATCTACAATGTTTGTAAAATTTAAAATTTGAAGACTAAATTTAAAGCTTAAAGGCTAAACATTAATAAAATGTAAGATATTTATATTAAAGTATAGATAAATCTTACTTAATTGTATGAGATTTCATTTTATTTAACAAAAATATAAATTTTAAATTTTAAATATACATTAATTTTATTATCACATATTTTTTCAATTATGATTTTCTCAGTTTACTTTTTTAATAAAAATATTATTTTGTAAGTATGATGTCTCAACATGCCAGCATTATAAGGAATATAGTTAAGACTCCACGGTATTAAATTTATCGTACCTCCATGTAATATTCTTTAAAATCAAATGTTGTGCAAGTGTTGTATTTTCTGTATTTGATTTAATTGGGTTTTCCTAAATGCTGACTAGCTTAGCTTTGCTTTGCTACCGTTGATGTCCGTGTTGGGATTTGGATTCCATATTGTGGCTGCAAGGAGAAGTTTACGAGAGGTCGAGTTGGTGTACGAGGACGGTGTGGATTTAACTCTAAATATTGAATAACATCACATGGTTGAATATTCTTCTTAATAGTGTTGGTGTTATGGTTCCGTTTTATTAGGTGGGGTGACATTCTTTAAAGGCTAAGATGATGTACGAGGTTGGTGTGGGATTTGGCAAGATTTAACTGTTAGTATGGAATAAACCTGCGTAGTTGATTATATACCTTTGTTTACAGTAGTTTTGTGTTTTTGGTGGGGTTTGGATTTTGGGTTTTTATTTTAGATGTTCTAGTTGTGCTGATGGTTAGGGATTATGGTGGTTTTGGTGGTCATGGGTGTTTTGGGTATTTTAATAGGGTTCAGAATTTTGTGGTGGATGTGCTTGGTGTGGTCTCCTTAACTTTGTGATTTTTCATGTGTACATTTGGAGTATTATTTTGGATAATATTGATGTTAGATTCTTATTGTATTCTTGTTATTAGTTTGATGGGGTTTGGCCTTTCACATTAGTTTCATCCTCATGGTATTTTAGTGAGGTTTGGCCTTTTAACACTTATTATGGATATTCTCGATGGTGGTTTGGTAGTGTAACATTTCTAGCATTGGTTAGGAATCGTGGTTGTGTTGGGGATTGTGGGTTTTCTAGGTGTTCTAGTGGTATTAGGCCTTTCACTGTTGAGGTATTTGGTGTCCTCTGATCTTCGAATAATATTTTATGGTTGATTGTCCATGTTTATGGAGTATTCTTCTTAGTAATATTATTGTCAAGGTTCCATTGTATTCTTGCCACTAATGTTTTGGGCAACCCAATAGACATCCACATGAATCCCAAGGAAGGAAGACTCCCTCATCCAATTGGATTCTTGGAAGGTGCACTCTCTCAACTTATTGGAGGAGAAGAACAATTGGGTGCAAGTCCCAAGGAAGTAGTTGATCAAATGTAGTTAACTAGTTGTTAGAAGCTAGCAATAGCTAGACCTATTCAAGCCATCATGTAATAACAGACATCTATATAAAATTGACTCCTATTCTAAATAAAGGATGTTCATTTTGCTCTCATTTTTGGTGATAGTATTCATGTATTCCTCTTCTAGTTGATTTCATGAGCATTGATATTGTAAGATCAAATGTTATCAGAGCTTCGATCTAGGATGTTTCTGCTTCATTGAGTTTCAGAGAAATAATTTCTTTTTTTTATGGGTTTCTAGTGTTTGAACTCACCTAGTATTTGTATCCATAGGTGCTCTAGGGGTGGCTCCACCATCCATATCTTAGGAAGTGTGCTAGGGTTTTCTCCAGACCTCCACTTCCTCGTCCTTTTTGGTAATTTCCATCTTCAGAGGTGCGCTAGAGGTTTATCTTTCCCTCCATATCTTTCAACTCAATGCTCTAGAATTTATCTTTCCCTACATTACTCAATGCTTTGGTTGT
>SNQJ01S0224991.1:0-14731 GCA_010110895.2 Picea sitchensis
TTGATGAATTCCATTAAATTTTTAAGTTGTTCACTTAATTTGCAGGGGTGAATTATTCAACTTACTTAAGATTAACTGGTTTCACAAACTATTAGATAATACACATGAAACATTATATTAAAATAATTATAGCCATATTTTCTATAGATTTAAAATATATATATATAATGTTAAAATCTTGAGTGAATAGGGTTAAATCAAAGTAAAAAGAAATCTATTACCCTATCTAGGTTACAATTTATACCAAGTCGAAATCAACCGTACTAACTGAGGTGCCTTAATTAAGTTTAAAATTTTATATATCAAGACATTAATCATATATTCATTATGTTAATCTCCTGTTTAAATTACTGAAATACTTGCACTAATTACCAAAAATTTTACGTGCTTGAGCTCCAAGGAACTACTATGAGTTTAGGGCATACAACATAAATAATAATAAAAAAAAAAACGAAGTTGACAATTGAATTGAGGTTAACTCAGCCTCTGACTAGCAGTATATGCTAGCAGTACATGCTAATTACCATCCCAACAAAACACGATTTTTCTTCTCCAAATAATGACACAGGTGATCCGATTGTCAATGCGCAGAATAATATCATCGACTGATGTTAGTTCAAATGTCTTGGTAAAGATAATAATCAGTTTTTGGGTTTATTGCAGGTATTTATATTATGAAAACGAAATAGTTTCTCTGTAACGACTCCCATTTGTAAATGGTTAATAGATCATAGATAAATACTCATATCAAAATAAATGCAGACCTGTAAATAGATTAATCTCTAAAATCTCTCTAAAGTTTGTAACATTGTTAAGCAAAGTTTATAAAATTCAGATCTAATATATATATATAGCATATATGTTGGTCAAGTGAAAGATTTGAAATTGCAAATCTGACCCATATACCAAGTTATGTACTTCTACACATATTGGAAGAATATCGCTTACAACTTGCCCATGAGTGCAACCGATTATAATTGGATTAATTTTCGAGAACTGATTAACTTGCCCATGAGTACTCGTAAAAATAACTCAACGAAAATGATAAAAATGCCAATCATAGAGTAATAATTCCGCATATAATTTTATACAATAATTAGATCTAAATATCAACAATATAAGCTAGGATGCCAAACAACGAAGAAAAATTTATGTCCATTTATATGGAGGAAATAAATCTAATCATTTGCATCATTATCGAGGTAATTTACTCAATCCACAATAAAATATAAAATATACATAATGACCGGAAATGACATCTCACTACCAAAATCGTTCTTCTCATACATGTTTAGTTAAATTACAAATTAAATATTCTAATATCCAATAAATTAACTAAAAATCAAATATCGTGACCAGAATAATGTCGTTATATGAGGATGATCCTCAACTTTAAAACTTGCTCAACGTCATTCCTTTTGCCTGCAATCCAATGACTTCATCGATATCTCCTAGCCAACACTAGGGGTATTCTTCTTCCCCCTTATCCCATCGAGCTGCAAATGGGTCAGACACAAAATCTCAGACCAAATTTAGCTCAAGCTTGCCCTTGTAAGCAGAGGCTTCCACCTCTTTTACAAGCTTGCAGCCCAACTCACACAAAAAAACTAGTCACATGAAATTTTTCCAGTATTTTAGTCATCCAGCAATAGGGTGCCTACTCCTTCCTCACCATTCTTTTTATAAGAATTTTCATCTTGTCATCTCATGAACAATTAAATATTTTTTAATAATTTAATTAGAGATTATTCACCCCCAACACATGTCACACTTTCCCCAATTTGCACATGTTTATTTCTTTTTTAATAAAATAATTGTGCATTTTCCCTCACACCCACAATTAGTTCCTAGATTTTCTCCTAGTTGTCCCTTAGTTCCCCAAATTCTCTTTTATTGTGTCTCCTAACTAATTTATAGTTGGAGTTTGATTATGACTCTTCTTTTAGTTAGACTTTAGAGTCTATATTGACTTAAGATTCTAACTCTATGTTGACAACCCATTCTCATGAAAACAATTTCTTTTAATTACAAATTTCTTTTATTAATTTCATGCACACATCGTGCACATGTCATAATGTTTTATTCTCCCTATAATAGTTTTGTTTAGTCTAATATTTTCCTTATGCCCCATTAATATATATTCTTTTAGACATAACCATTTTAGACTTTGATTTTATTATGTTCCCTTTCATAAATTAAAATAAAATTATATAAATTCATATTCTCTTTTCTATCAATTCTAAGTAATTGTTTCGTTCTCTAAGGTCTTCTATATTTTTAATAACTCACTAATTTATTCATGCAATGTGCCCTTCAAGATGCACCTGTGTGCTCCAAGGGTGCCACTTGCCATTTGCCTTAGTTTGGAAGTTGTTTGACGTTTGGAGTCAATACTCCATTGGTAGACCTTGTGTGAGACTAAGGGTGTATTGAGGAACAAGGAATCTACCTTATTGTGTGCCCCACATAAATCCTCGTGAGAAACTGCCTCAATACGCCCTCACAACATCATTAACCTCTCAGAAACAAGGTAGCAGTTAACCTTCAGTTCATGTCACGACGAGAGTGCTGATAGGATGTGACAGGGACACTGCCACACCTCTCCATCACCTATCTGATAGATGTGCATGACCCCTTTACTCCATATGTGAGTCGGATTAACATGCGTCACCATGCCTACATCTACTCACAAAGATAACATTAATAAATATTATACATGAAATCCATAACAAAAATCATCATCATGATACATGCTTAATAAAGCAAGTACCCATAATCAAAGTCAATAGACCACTCCTTAACTCAATCCAGAGTCCAAGGTGTTTTGTCAATGCCATCAACATCCTCATTGTGTCATGTTTCTTGCACACTCAGGAAACCTCATCATAATACTTGTCATTGTTATACATCAATATAATTAACATATCAAATTTCGATACTCAATGATGTCATCATTTTTAGCTCATAAACCAAAGCAACTAATCATAAAGTATCACGTTTTAACCAGATCACTTGCTCGCAAGTGTCCTCAAAGAATAAATGAGTGGTATAAAAGTTGATCAGTGGAACTGGATGTTAAACTTAGTCTTTGGGAAGCCATGCATTTTTCTTTATATGGCAGCCTTGTTCAGAGATGGGTGGATCAATCTTGTGGCCATTCTTTCCAGCAGGATTGTCTCCCTTTCACGCACCTCCACAAGTTGTTTCCTAAGATTGATTATATGCTTATTCATATTCATGATTATTATTTTCTTAACTTGTCCTTGATATATTTTATAATTAAGTATAGGATGAAGTAGTTGGGTGAGATGCTTAGTAGGTGGTTTCACTGGTTGTATGATTTCACTTAACATCAACTGACACATGATTTCCATGGGCCTCAGGCCCCAGGTAAGTAGGCAGGTCATCTTGTTTTCTTGCATTTGAATTTTATGTGTTCATCCTAATGTAGTTTCATTTTATTTCACTTTGTACGTTTCTTTATTTGCATACATTTTTATGATACATTTGCTTGGATCATATAACATGTTAGTTAGAAATTTTTGAAAAAATGCAAAATATTCTGTTTTAAAGAATAGTTGTCAATTTTGAAGTTTTGATTATATGAGTAAAGGGGTGAGTGTGCCACCCTTAGATATCTCAATGTGTCTTGTTTCAATGTGTATAGGAACTTGCCTTACTAGGATATGTTGAGGTTCTCATGTACTCTACAACGAGCACATGTCCCCAAGTAGAAGCTAGATTTTACCCCTAATTTATAGGGGTAACTAAGGAGATGATGTCACAAGGCCCGCAAGATGCAGACATGGAGTGCCAAGATCTAAATGAGTGTTAAAATGCCCTCTTCTCACCACACATCACCACTGATTGAAAAAAACAACGTCCACCACACCAACTTGGCCCATAGAGGGAAACATGTCTTACTTCATGAGGTAACAAGTCTAGTCTTATGGTAAGTGTCACTTTAATGATTGAAGCATTTGAACATGTTGCAAATGGTCCTCTTTTGATTGCAAAATGTTTGCTTGGAATTTATACATTTTTCCTTATTTCACCTTGGTGGTTGACATGGTTTCCTAGTAAGTGGGTCACCCTTGGGAAAATGGTTGCTGCTAGGGTGTCTCCTTGAAGGGTCATCACACCATTCTTTTACATACTTGTCACTTTTGACACTTCTTCCCTTTCATTTCCTCACCTTTTGGGTTTTGGGGCTTATTGAAACCAAGAAGGACTTGTACCTCATTTGATGGGAAAAAGGGGATAAAGGCGCATATTTTTTCTAGTTGGAAAAAGATAAAAGCCATAAATTATCCTCTAGATGCTTGCCCTAAGTTCGTGAGAGCAATGAAACTCTTCTCCATAAAATTCAAGGACATTTAAAAAATAAAACACATAATTAATAATTTTTTCGCTTGTTGACATAATGCAATTGTAGTGTCTTTTAATTTCCTTGCACATGGCACTCAATGTGTTCTTAGGTCCAAATGGAATTACGATGATCCTTACTTTCCATTGCACATAGCACTCAATGTTTTGGACCATAATCAATTAATGGTAAATAAAAGGACTTGGAAAAAGTTACATTGCAAACAAGGATGCAACACACCCTCTACAAATCCACCCATAAATGAGATAATATGAACCCTTGATATGTCAATAACCCCATACCCAAAAGTCATACCCCCATCCACCTCAGACTCATTACATGGATTAGAGAGGGTCTTCTTGGGAAACACTCCTTGACTTGGGGGATTGATCTACCCAATAGGGCACCATGACAAACCTCCCATAACTAAATTTGGCAAATTGTATAAGGTATTTGAGCATTTGTTTAGTTTGAAAAGGGGGGATTTAATGCATATGTTTAGGTGGTTGTTTTATTAAATGTGGCTTACTTGGAATGATACATGTGACTTGTGTACCCTTAATGGAGGTCGTACTTGTTTGTATTTGAAAGACCTTGTTATGTGTAAGATATGCCATGGAGGATTATGGCATTTTGACCTTTATGGGGGGTTGAAAACCCCAAGGAAGAACGTCATGCCCCACAAGATGGGTAGAGGACCTCAGAGCCATTACATACTTGAGATTATGGATGTTTCCTTTGGAGGAACTTGGACACCACTAGGTGGTGACATGATAGCCCCTTACACTTGGATGTTGGCCTCTGGAAGCCCAATACATCACCTTCCAAGCTTTGATGTCATGAGAGGGGCTAGGGTTTGTGGGATTGATGGTTCCGTAAGAGAGATGATGTGGTTTGAAGAAGAAATATGTATGACATGACACTCCAGAGCATGAGAGATGGACACATGACCTTTGGAGGCCCAACTACTTGCATCTAAATGCTCAATGTCTCACTTTTGAGGCATAGCATCACCCTTTAGGGAATGACATCACCCTTATAAGGGACTTAATTTATGTAATCTTATATTTTTAATTTGTAAAGGGAAAATAGAGGAGGTCGACATACTTCTGATTTGTTGTTGACATTTTAAAGTGGACAAATTGGTTTTAAGTGACCTTGTATAAATAGAGGTCACCTCATTCTCATTTTATCATATTTACTTGAGAATTACATAACATTCTTGGCTGAAATTTTCACCCTACTTTGGAAATTCGCTCCATCTTGTCTCTTATGCTTTTGGATGCTTCTACGTGTCTATTGGAGGAAAAAGGATAGTGCTATCTCTTGAAGCTTGTTTCTTGGCAATTGTACTGGAATATTCTTGATAAATAAGGGTTTTTCATGCTTTCTCTTGGATTAGGTAAGAAATTTATGCAATTGCATTTTTTCTTTTTGATTTAAAGGTTAATTTGTTAGACCCTTGGAGGAGCATGAGGGCATACACCCTCCATCAAGATCTATATTTTATTTTCATTGAAAAGACTATTTTCAAAGGTTGCTACAAGGAGTAAAATGGCTTACACCCTTGTAGATTTACCTTGCTAAGGTTTTTTTTCTCTAGGGAGTAAAAGGGCTTACAACCCTAGAGAAGTAATAAACCCTAGCTCATAAACAAGAGACTCCATAATCCAATAGATAAGGCACTAGTATTTTTGCATTGGGGATTGAATATTATGCATTAGTAAACATGATATCAAGGAGATTTAATTGTTCAACTTTGAAATTTGATTTTATATGATCTAATCTATATTGTGCCCTAAGGTAATCTTGATTATCCAAGTGATCTAATTGTTGTAATAAAATTTAAGCTACAACATGTTATCACAAAAATTGTAGGTTGGGAAAAGCCCAACCCAATCCACAAGATGGTGAGAACTTTAGGAATAACTACCCACTATCACCTTAGATAGGCACTCCCCTCACTTTAGTGAAGGAGAAATCCTACACAAGGTATCCGAGGTGACCCTATGGGGAATGAGGCGGAAAGTGTAGTGATAGTAGGTGATTCCCCTATAGGTTAAGCTAAGAGATGGAATATATTATGGTTATTTATCTTGTCTCAAGCAGGTATAATTCTCTTCTGCATGTACAAGAAGACTCCATAACCCATTTGTCAAGGCACTCATCATTTATTGCATTGGAGAAATAAATTACTTGCATTGGTAAACGTGATTTTAAGAGATATTGATCTTGCTCAAGTTGGAAACTTTTCTTGGTGTCTTAAGCTTGCTAAAGCCACTAGGAAATCTTGATTAGCCTAGTAGTTCTTGAGTTGTAATCAATCAAAATATACAACCATTAGGGCTACAAAAAAACATACGTTATTTATTACTTTAACTTGCATTTCAACCGTGGAAATTTGCTTGTAAGCCACTATTATCATTCTACTTCTTATTGGTTAACTTTTTGTTGGATTACTTGCTATTTTTGTGGTTGAAACTTGTTGTTTCTTTGTTTATATATATATATATATATATATAATTTAACAAAGCAAGCTTCACTTGCCTTTCCATTGGAATATTGGGCTTGTATACTTGTTCTTCTCTTGTCTCGGGCAGGTATAACTATCTTTTGCAAGTAATCAAGCATTTGGAAACCATTAAACATCACCAAAAAATGTTCCCAAACCATATTCCACCTTTTAGTTTGACCTATAGGGGCATCACCTTCCATAACTCCATTTTCCATATCATTTCCCCCCTAGGGTCACTTGGGATTCTCCCGTTATGTAGGATTTCTCCTTCACTAAAGCGAGGGAAGTACTTACCTAAGGTGATAGTGGGTAGGTATTCCCATAGTTCTCTCCATCTTGTGGATTGGGTCGATATTTTACCAACCTACAATTTATGCGATAACATAGCTAATAGGGCTGGAACAAACTCATACTCTTTCATTCTTTTACTCACTCTTCTATTGTTGAAATTCACTTGTAAACCTTGGTAATTATTCTATTGGTTATAAGTTATTGTTTGGGTGGTTTACTTCATGATTTTAGTGGATAGAACTTGCCATTGTAGAAAATTTTTGTTATATCCATAAGGATGTTACATATATTGTTGATAACACTTAGTAACAACCCTATAATTTATCAAAGTATTCCTCTAATCATTGGAAACTTATCTAATTGTTGTTGGCTTTATTTCCAACATCTTGCACTTGATTTTGAAGGCTAATTTTGCAGTTGTTGTTACTTATTTACTACACACACACACACACACATATACTGCTGCAAATTTGGGACAACAAGGTTTCTTTTTGATTCCCCTTTGGTTTTGAGGCTTAAATATTCATAGATTGTCTTGTTCCAAGAAGGTCTAACACTATTTTGCAGGTACACTACTGGGAAACCATTTACTACCTCGTAATATTTTCTCTCAATCCTCTTTCTATTCTTTGACCTTGACCTATAGGGGCATTCTTCAATCACATTCCACTTTCCATTTGCAATCCCCCTAGGGTCACCCAAGAAGCCTCCTTTTTGTTGGATTTATCCTTCTCTAAAATGAGGGGGACATATATTGAGATGACAGTGATAGTTGTTCCTAGTTGTGTCACACATTTGTAGTTTGGCTTGTGATTTTCCCAAACTAAAAATTGTGTGATAACAAGTCCCAAGTGTGATTCTTAGACAAAGAATCAATTTATGTTTGTATATCATGTTCCCATTCAGGTCGTCCTTGAGAATTTGAGTAGGTAATAAGATTAGAAATTTAAACTAAACGAGTCTACAATGCAACAATGACGTGTTACTTTTTACTTCGAGTTTGTCGTCTAGAGGAAAAATCACCGGCATCACTTTAAACAACTTCAATTGTCTTGGCATCCCATCTAGGTAGATAAGAAAGGAGTGAATTGTTTTTCACTGCAGTAATTTGAGTAGAATTTGAAACAATTTCATTGGACGAATATGGTGAACCTAACACTCAAAAGTTGAAATAGGAGCAGAGCTCGATCATCCAGTTAGGAATAAAAAATGGAATAGGAGAACCACAGTCGGAGACAACATTAAAATGATCATTCTGTAGAAATCCAGAGGAGGAATGAAACAACTTGATGCCAAAAGACTTCTCATCAAACCATACATTTTGTTTGATAATGATTTTCCATTTGATAGGATCAAATAGTCGATATGATACTCTTTCGAGTACCCATCATGATGCAAGGATGACTCTTTTCATCCATATTCTTTCTACAATCATCAGAAATATGAGCCCATGAAACACATCCAAACTCATGGAGGTGGTCAACTTAAGGCTTCTTTCCACACCATCGTTCGACAAGAGTCATTGAAGGAAAAACTCTAGTCAAGATGTGATTGAGAATATAGTTTGCATAATATACAACTTCAGACCAAAAGCAAGGAGGCAACTCTTTATCTTGTAAAATAAATCTAGCCATTTCGACTAACATCTAATTCTTTCATTCTGTGAAGCCATTCTACTGAGGTGTGTAAGGAACTGACCACTGCCATTCAATACCAGATCAAACCATGTATTCTTCAAAAGATCGATTTACATACTCACCACTATTTTCTAATCTCAAGCACTTGATGGGTCAACCACATTACTTTTCATCAAAGGCTCTAAATTCTTTTAACTTTTCAAAGACACGATTCTTGTTCTTCAGAAAATATACACAAGTTAAATGCGAGAGATCATCAATTAAAGTTAAGATATAAATTTCACCTACCAGGGAAGGTAGATTGATGCAACAAACATCACTGTGAACCAACTCCAGAAGGTTGTGTGTTCACCACACTTTGTCATATTCAAAGGGTACCTGATTATACTTTCCAAGCACACAACATTTACATACTCCTTCAAGGGGGGGAAATTCAGGTAGACCAGCAACCATGTTTTGAGTTACCATTAACTGGAGACTTCGAAAATTCAGGTTTCCAATTTGTTCATGCATATTTTGAATTCACTCATCATTGTGAGTAACACGAGAAATTGGTTTGGTGTCAGGTTGAGTCATGTGATAGAATTTATACAAACTACCCTTCAGGTTGAGAAACCCTCCAATGGAAATTGATGAACCTTTCTTCAAATCTTGAACAAAGAACCGATCTGTAAAAAATTCCACAATATTACCTATTTATGTTAATTGAGCAAAAAACAACAGATTGACATTGATATTTGACACATGACAAACATTGAAAATTCCCCCATGTCAACAGGAAACATCACTCTAACTAGCAATATTGAGAGCAAAATCATGAACAACATAAATCTTCTTCTCTTTGGCGTCATTCAAGGATGTGAACAAGGGGGAATCCTTAGCCATATGATGAGTGCACCCAAATTCGACTACCCATTCGTTCTGCATAGAATGAGATAACAAGGTTTGAGAAGATCCGACTTGGAAGGTAAAATTATCAATGGGTTGATGAACAATGGACATGTCTCCTTCAAGTCATTTAAACTTCTCCTCTAAATCGTCTCTCTTCTTGTAGTAGATGTTCTCCACATGTCCAATATTTCCATAGTACTGGCATTTTTTCTTTTCTTTTTTTTTATTTTGATGGGGTGCATCTATTTTCCCTTTAGGTTTCTAGTTGAGGCATCTGGGTATCTGTGTAGAGGTATCAAACTGTCCTCTTTCCCTATGATTTGAATTTCTCTTTCCCTTGAGCAAGTGGGCCTAATTTTTACCACCAATATTTCCTTATTCAAGCAGTACATGTTGATCAATGATCAAGAGACCACAAAAAGATTGAAAGGTGTGATCCTTACCATATTCCTTGCATTCCTTCTAGTTGGTGCAAAATTTCGAAATGAACACGTCGAATGATGTTCTCAAATTCATAAATACCAATTCGATGAGTTTTTTTTCTTTATTATGATAATTCTTTCCACATTCTCCCAATTTCAATTAGAGTTACTTTACATGCTCTAGATATTCCTCTATTATGTCAAAATAATGAGGATCGAGAGAGATGCACTCTTTCTCCAACTTCATGATGTGGCTTTCATCGACTCTGTCGAAAAACGAATTCATCTTCTTTGAGACTTGATGAGGGCAGTCAATCCCACTGATGTGAAAATGAATCTCCCATGTGATATAGGTCGTGATGACTCCCACAACCTCATGCTTCTTGTCATCAATAACGAACTTTTCCTGATCATATGTTGGATATGGAATCATAGTCTTTGTATACTTCCACAATCCTTTAATCTTTAGTAGAGTGTCCATGTCTAGTTGCCATACTACATAATTTAATCCATTCAGAATTACAAGATCAATCTTTGAAGCCATCTTTGATATCTAGACAATAATGTTTTGTTTCAACAAGTTCCAATTTGGAAAACCACCGACCCAGAGTCAATCACACAACATATCAAACTCAGCAAGGTTTGCGGATAAAAGGAAAGGTTTCAAACTACCGGCTCTGATACCATGTTGGGGAATTGGGTGGAACATGATACGAAATAGAAAAACAATATTGCAGATAATCAAAGAGGGAAATAAATTTTTGAAGACAAAACGTGGTGTCTAAAGACACCGTTATAGAACTTAAGCACAATGCACTATGATCAAAACATCACAATGCATATTGTACATCTTGTACACAACAACGATATCACTTTATCACTTGATAAAAATGACCCATGGGGTCTTCTATTTATAGCCTCAAGTTTTAACCAACTTCCATGAAATCAAGAGGATATTTTCCACATACAATCGTCATTTGTTAGAGTTGAGTACTCTGTCAAATATGTTTTGTCTAGTCGGCTCGACAAGGATACTCAACTTGACCATCCATGCATCCAAGTCGTAGTTGATTTCTTGGCTAATCGATCCATCGACCAACTATCTTTGACTGCTAATCAATTTTTTGACCGACATGCTTTTCGATTTCTCGACCATTTGATGTAGAGATCTGGTCGATCGCTCGATCGATTGTTTCTAGATGTAGGTCGATTGTTCAACTAACTGATTCTAGGAGAAGTGTGGTGAACCATCATGAATTAATGTTCCAACACATATTAGAACCAATCATTCATCGCCAAGTGTTCAAAAATAATGAATTTTGAAATAAGCGTGGTTGAAATATATTAAAATAATGAACAACAAACTTAATCACATGCTTGATCGAACGACAAAAAATGAGTGGAGGTCAATGGTTATAATGTTTTACAATCCTTTGAGTAGCAGGGAAGTTAATATATCGCCAAGATTCTGTAACCAGAAACCACCCGCCATCCACACGTTCAATTTTGATTGGTTATGGGATTTAAAGAGACCATTTGAAAACCACTCCAAAGAGTCTCGTAAATCACTTATATGGCATGGCCATCCACATCACCTATGGGTCTACCACCTCTACGTCATAGAACTCTCAAGACATATACCACCATGAACCCACCATTGTGGCCCTACTAGTGTGGACAATCCATGTCATTGATGACGCCACCCATGTCATCACTGACATCACCAATACGAAAATCCCATTTTTTTCAAAATTCTAAAAACTACTTAATTTCAAGAAAATGTTCTCAATCGCCAAGGTACCCTCGAATTTGGCCACTACTAAGAATGAATATTTTCATCTTTGTTATTAGCCCATACATCTTGAGCATTGTAACTTAGTTCTCTGATACCAATTGTAATGTACCCACCATTGCGTACCTCAAAATTTCACGTTCTTGAACAAATTTCAATTGATACCAATATTAATAAATCAAGAAGAATGCAATGTACATGTAGTCCTTGCATCAAGAAAGTATATATATATATAAGGCATATTTTTCACATAGTGCACAACATTAAAAATATAGTAACACGGTGGAACACTTATATTTATTAAATGACCACACCAACTAGATGCAAGCATTGGATGTTCCACCCAATGATAGACCACACTTCTCTAACTCTCTCATCATTAGGTCACCCCCAGGTTGAGGCTATGCATCCACAAGGATGAGTACCTAGATTGACTCTAAGTTTCAAACTAGTCTAGGTATACTACATTTAGTCCTTGTAGTATACCTAGGGAGGTACCCAATGAAAATGTGGTTATGTATTATGAGTGGAGGCCATTCAATATAAGGTGGACTAGGTCAACTATATTATTAAATAAGGACCACTATGGTAGTTAGATATAATAAATGCGAGAAGTATTTATAGAAGGTTCCTAAAAGATAGAGAGTGCTATATAAATAAGTGTAAACAATGCATTGAGACAAAGTGAAGAATATTGTGAATGTATCAAGCATTGCTTGAGGAGTGTTATCCTTCCATAAGGATTAATATATGGTGTCACCCTACCTCAAGGGTTTTGTCTACATTCTTGAAGTATATTAATATATGGTGACTTATTTGAGTTTGTTTTTGAAGTATATTTGCATATATATTTAGGTACTTAACATTTGATATCAAAACACTTTCCTTGGCCAAAGAAGGGGAATTTTTTTTTGTTATTTTTGCAGTTTTTTTTTTTTAAAGGAAAAAGTGGGGAGGCACACTTCAAGTTCATATATGAAAAGTTTTAGCATAATTTGCTAAAAATAATTGTATATTTGAATTCCTCTCGGAAAAATACCCAATTTAAAAAAAAATTGGCCGAAACAGAGTCCGAGAAGTAAAGTTTTTTTTTGTTTGCTAGTTTGTACGTGACCCGCGGGACTAGCTTGTGGCTGAGAAACCGCGACTCAGGGGCATCTAAGCTGTCAAAATCACCCGAGGATTGCACCCAGCCTGAGCCACACCAACCCTTAACATGGTTGTATTTTTTGTCCCAGCGAGTTTCGAACCGGTGACTTAACATCACAGAGTGCCTTAAAAGCACACTCTGTCACCGACTATCCTACACCTTGGGGATGAGTCCGGGAAGTAAAGTTATCAACATTTTAAATTTGGAATTTTTTTCATGGTTTTTCTGGAAAAAGATGCGATTTGCACAGTAAGTTATTTTATAAACCCTAGTTCTATTTTTGAGTTTTCAAATAAAATGCATTTTAATGGAAAATAGGATGGACCTAGTATTGAATAACTCATTGAATCTGAAAAAAAAAAATTCATTCTTGAAAAATAATTGGAAATTTATGTTACCCCTTAGTTTCCAAGATGATTCTAAGATATGGTGACAATCGTTGGACCCTACCAAGATGATGGCCCTTTCTAATGAATCATTTGAAAAAGTCCTTTTATATAGGTGGTCCCATGTTGGAAAAACTTATACAGATCACACCAAGAGTTTATTTTCATGTGGCAACTCCATACTACAGGTTCGTGGATGCATTCAACAAGAGATGGTTATCATTTCTATTAACCCTAGTTTCCAACAAAATTTTATCAATGTTCAGTTGGTTAATAGATTGCAATTTCCTGCAAATAATATTCAAATAAAACAGGTTGAGGGTGAAATTGTTCAAATTTTTAAATATTTGAAGATCACCATGGACAAATATGTGTTGCATTCTAATTTTCATGCTATCAATATGGTTGATGTGGATATTGTTTTGGGCTATCCTTGGAAGGAATCAGTTGGTACGGTTAATATTAATGTGCAAAAGAAGTTTCTAAATCTTTGGTACAAGAAAAACAAAATTACATTGTAGGATGTGTCTCTTAGTAAGAAAGAGCCTATGGGGGAGAGAAAATAAGTTATTGAAAAGTCCGAAGTTGAATCAGGGGAAGATTCTACAGAAGGAGATGAAGCAAAACTACAGGAAGGATACAATAAAAAATCCAAGCAGATCATTAACTCAAAGGAACACCATGTGGTAGAATTGAAGAAAAAAAGGACCGATTCCTACAGTTGTTATATATCTCCATCCATACCATATAAATAAACAACAAACATCAAGGAAAGGGAGTGTGCATCAACACACTTATAAATCTGCATGGAACTAGAAAGGACACCAATCAATAGGTGCAAGGAGGACTAGTAGCACTGCAGGAAGACATAAGGCTAGAGAAACCATCCCATGGAAACACAAGCACTATGTGGATCAAGATCATGGTGGAAAGGAAGTAGTTGGACATCATGTTTGTCTTCCATTAGGATGGATGGATCATTGTACTTGGTACAAGTTGTCTACATTGCTTAGATGGTCTTATTGTCGGGTTTATTCCCATGTTTTGAATATGAAACATGTGAAGGGGGATGAAATGTAGTATACCTAGAGAGGTAATTTGGGGTACCTAGGGAGGTACCCAATGGGAATATGGTTATGTGTTATTAGTGGAGGCCATTCAATGTAAGGTGGACTAGGTCCACTATATTATTAAATAAGGACCACTATGGTAGTTAGATATAATAAATGTGAGAAGACTTTTTAGAAGGTTCCTAGGAGATAGAGAGTGATATATAAAGAA
>SNQJ01S0224992.1:0-14731 GCA_010110895.2 Picea sitchensis
CAGTTGGAGGACAGAAGAAGAGGAACCCAGGATCAAGTTCAAGGAGCGGTGGTCAGTCTCAGCTTTGTTTGTAAGTTGATTCACTTTCAGTAATAAAAAGAATACTTTTCCCATCCCAATGCATGAATTGTCTATGGTTTGGTTAATTTATGCTTGATTTCTAACCCTTGAGTAGAAAATTAGCATGCATGCATAGTTGTTGTTTGTCTTGAGTGTAGATCATATGTGGAAGGAGCAGTGCAAGCAAGTAATCGAAGAAAAACAGAGGATCTACATCGAATGCTGGTAATAAGGTGAGTGGTCCTTATCCATGCATTTACTATGAAAGAGGGTTTAAATCTTGGGTTGTAGGTAAAAAGGTAGTTTCTTTTCGGTCAAAATCTGCATGCAAGTCTGACCCTAGTTTGCTATTCTGTAGGGTGTTTTTCCCAACAACAAAAACCATGGCTTCTTTTGATTTCGTCAAACGTGGCTTCCTGTCTCTTTTTATTAATTTGAAAATCGTTTTGATAAACTTCTGGACAAAACCAGAGGAGAGGGGGGTTATACCTGCATCCCATCCAAGCAGGTCCTTCCTCTTGTAGTAGTCTAGCATATCTTTCTACTCTGAAGGTTGCTACAAAGAAATTTCTATATCGAAAGGGCTCTCTACTTTTAACCTCGTCAAAAGATGCATCCCATCTTACCTTGGAGGCAGCAAAAGATTCTTCCTTGAATTATTCAAAATATGTGAGACTTGAGCGGATGACATGTAAATGGATAGGAGCCAATGAGTCCAAAACCCCTGCCATTTTCATGAAGATCTTGTGTCCCATGATGGTTGGGAAGGATTTTGGAGGCTCTCCTCTAATTCAAAGATCTAAACCAGTTTCTTTGTTCATGAACATTTTGTGAGCCTTGCCCCATCTGACCTGGTTCCTATTAAAGGACAGGAATTCCTAAAATTGAATGTCCCTTATGAAAAGGCCAGGGTTGTCTCCTCTAACTTCATCCAAAATGATATTATGGAAATATAATTCACACAGAAGGTATTGTACCTTCTCTTCTTGATCTCTGAAATATGAAATAAATTTTGGAATAGTGGTAAAGGAAATGGGTTTACCTGCTCTGATGGCCTTTACACTCAACAATAAATACCATTCTAGCAAGAATAAAAAATAATTAGTGGCAGAAGCGAGGCTACGCGAATTGGTGATCTGTAGACATCCGCAGATGTGTTTGATTTGCTCAAAGCTTCTTCCAATTGGGTTTGCACCTTTTTGGTATTCTCTTGGGCTCTGGTAAGCGCAGAATAAGTCTTACCCTCTGTTGTTGTCATATCCTTCAATTCTTTAACAACCCTTTGATATTCAGTTATAGTTACCATTTCATGTTGGTGTTAGACCAATGCTTGTTGTGATTTTGTAAGTTCTTCTTTTAATCGATCGATGATGACACTTTGTGCCTGAGATTGAGATGTTTGATGTTCTTCCATAACACTCATATCCTCCTTGGATTGAATCAATTCTTGTTGTCATGAATTCTTCTTCTGACTCATGAATGATGGCACCACATGCTTTCGAGATTGGGATGTTTGATATTCATTCATTTCTTCTCTAGAGTGAATTAGTGCTTCTTGGGTCTGTGCAAGCTCTACCTCCAGTATATTCATGATAATAATCTGTTCCTAAATTGGTATCATCATGTTAGTCGCCTATGTTTTGAGTCAGGGTTTGTTGTGACTACAATAGTTCTTCTTTCAGTCTCCTAATAGTAGCATTTTTCTCAAAAGGTTGAGTTGTTTCTTCTAAAACTAGAGTTTAATTACGTATCTCGGTATCAACCATCTCTTGTGTTTCTACAAGAATTACATCTTCATCCTGAATTGTTGCTTCTTCTACCATTACTTCCTCAAGATCTGTATGTATTCCTACAGAAGTTGTACTAACTTCTTTCTTAGGAAGAGGGTTCTTCCTTGCATTCTGCCCCCTTTTTTCTTTCTCTTATGGATCTTGTCTACTAGTTCCAACTATTTCCTCAATTCCTTGATAATCTCCATGAGTTTTCCCACTTTCTGCTTTAATATCATAGCCCTTGTAGCCTTATTCTTTAGCAATTTGTTTTTCTTTTTTTTTAATTTCCTAATTTTTTTACGGCTTTTGTTTGGTTTACGTCTATAGGAATCTTGGGGGTATTCTTCATTTTGTTGTGAGATGGTTGTCCCTCATTTCTTCCAAGTGCTCTAGTTTTCCAAGAGGGTCTCCTATTTCAAAAATAAATTCCTCATGTGTTGTGTCATCTGGAAAGGACATTTCAGTGTTAGGAAAGTCTTTAGAAAGTTTTGAAGAGGAGCCTGGTTCTAGGTCTTTTTCTAGATTATGTTTACCTTTGTCAGTCGAGGTTCCTAAGTTCCCCAAAACCCGAGCCATTTCTATCTCATAACTCTTAAAAGTGTTTTAGGGTGCTTTGCTATAGGTTGGGTGTCTCCCTGATTATCCTTTTGTGATGTCTGCTCAACTTGGTCAATGTCTTGAACATTTTCTTGTAAAGGTTGTTCCATGACATTCTGTGGTTCTTCAGGGTGCTCTGTTGCTTCTGTTGTTTTCTGAATTTGTTTGCTTCTCTTCCTTATACTAGGGGGGGATATAAGAGCAACCATTGTTCTCTTTTTCATTTTTTTTACTGCCTGTGTCTGTGAGGTCCGGGCCTCAGTAATTTGAGAAGGGTCTACTTCAACTTCAGTTTGGGGGCAATGGAGTTTCTCTTTGGGTGGTAGTCGCCTACTCCAGTTGTGGAGATTACGCTTCAATTTCGGTTGGAGGTGGTGAAATTTCTCTTTGGGTGGTGGTTACCTGCTCAAATCATTGAGGCCAACAGACCTCCACAACTGGAGCAGGTTCTGCTTCAACTTCAATCTGAGGTGGTAAATTTTCTCTTTTGGTGGTGGTGGCATACTCCAGTTGTGGAGGTCTATTGGCATTAATCAAATTCTCCCAAGTCAACTAATTTTGACTCGTTACTTTATCCACTAATTTAACTAGTTTGTTGGCTATGGCATGAGATCTTTGGACTTTTGTGTGCTTAAAGAGACTTCATGTATTACAATATTTAGAAAGAAAGGAAGGTTAAATACTAACCGTTGCTTCAAGGCTGCCAACAAGTTAATATGGCGTGGCCTAATTACATCATACCGTCCATCGAAGGTGATGTAACACTGAACTATCCTCACCAATTCCTTCCCGCGGTTCCTTTGAGGTCTTTGGGATTTAGTCCTTTGCCTTTTTTGTCTAATTCTTCCCTCGGTTATGTGAAATATTCCATGACTTCCCTCATCTTCACGTGTTCCTTGTCCATTGAATGCACGTGTTAGGGAGGCACATGACCTCTGTTATGATTTTTGAGGTAACTGGTATTCATATACCCTACACCATAGAGATTTCACCTTACAGGTTTTGAAAGAATTCCAGTGTGACATTTGTGTTATCTCCTTGCAAGAGGTTGAAGTATTCAGTCCACCCTAGGTAGTGTAGGATTTATCTTACTTTTTATTATGTAACTTCGGGGAAGTAATTTAAGTACTCTCTGCACACTTCTTCCACCATATTTACGTGAGAAGAAAAGAACAACTATTGTCCTTAACACAAATTGGTTGCAATTTTGTGGAGAAGCGGTGCAAAATGGAAAATGAAGCCTTGGCAGAATGTAATATAAAGGCGTGGGTTTGTATTTTGCAATCATTACAACTAGTCGGAAAGTGTGTCGAGCATCCACTCCACTCATTAATATAAGAATTAGATCCTCATTTGTCGGTGTAAGCCCGAGGAAGCAATGAGTGCAGTTATTTTTGGTTGAGAGGTAATGATTGCATTGTTGCCGTCAATAGGGCTAATCATATATAATTTTCAAAAGACACATGCCACCAAAAATCATTTAAAAGATAGTCGTTTGATGTGTGGAATTTATAAAGTTATTACACCTACGTGCAAAAAAATGATTTACGGAGAAATCAATTGAAAAGCCATGGCTAAATGAGTTATTTTTTAATAATCCACATAACATAATATTGTTACCTTTCCCTGTGATTGAGTATAACTAATATGATAGACTCATTATTTGAGTAAAGGAAATATAGAGACACACAAAAACTTGGCAATTTGAGGTAATCTTCCATACAATAGGTAGAGACACTACTATCGGCAGGGTTGCCTTTAACCCTTAGATGTGCCTTTATCCTTAATACACATGTGAATCATTTTTTTAAAGACAATTATCTTGGTTTGGTACCTAGATGATGATAATGCCACTCCCTAGATCGTAACCTAAGTGAACAAATCAGCTCGTGATGAGACCCCAGTTCTTTATGAAAAAAGGTTTTGTTGTGTATTTCTCTTGATATTTGGTGTCTTTTCCCAAGAATACCATTATTCTGGTTTGGTGGTCGGATGATGATAATGCCACTCACTGGATTATAACTTAAGTGAACAAGACCCATTCGTGAGACCTCTTGTCTTTTGACAAAAAGAGAATGTCAAAAGGCCATTTCCCTAGTGTGGTAGCCATAATGGGAATGTCACTTAGGTTAGTATCCTATGATCATGGTAAGGTTGGCTTGTGATGAGACCACATTCTTTGAGGGAAAATGTTATCATATATATATTATTGGTATGTATTGTTATTGTATTATATTATTTTTTAAAGGGAGGCTCATCTACTCCTTAAAACTTTGGGATGGTGTAAGAAGTGTAAAAATGCCAAGTAAAGGTGTGCTAAAGATTCCTTATAATATAGAGGAAGAATATCATTTAGGTGTGTTTTGCCTAAGGGAAAGAAACAACATGGTGGTGATTGATTATGAAAAAGGTTTAAGATATTTCAAAGAGATTATTCCACCAATTTATTTTTTTTGTTAAGGTGCGAGGACCCATCCACAAAATAATGAGATATCATTATAATGATGATTGGAAACAGTGCTGGTGAAAAGTGGTGGGTGATCCACTTCGATGGCTGTATTTGGATAAAGAAGGAGGCTGTAGTCAGCTGAGGACTGTTGTTCGCGATTGCGAAAGGAACAACGGTCTTGGCGAAAAGGGAATTGCGAAAGGAGCGGCCGATTTGTTCCGTGCCAAAAAGGGAACAGGGCATGCGAGAAGGAAAACCCGGTTCGCCAAAAGGAACGAAAGCAATTGTTAAAGTTCAAAAGGAACAACATGCGCGCGAGAAGGAACAAAAGTTGCGTGGAAAAGGAACAACAGTTGTTCCATTAAAAAAAAATAGGTCTTGTGAGAAAGGGAACAACAATTGTTCCATTAAAAAAGGAACAACAAGTGTGCGAGAGACAGGAAGTATCATCATGAACATGTAAAAGACAAAATCCGTGTAATAAAACAAAATGAGAGTATGGAACAGAAGATGGTGATAATTGTAGTTATCTGTCCTAATTCCTGCTTCCTAAACAACACATAAAACAAACGAAAGAAGAAAAAAACTAAGAACTCAGTTGGAAAACTATGTAGATTATGTACAATATAAACATAATGCATCATTTATGGAGTTAGAAGGTGCATTTTGAGTTACCTTCAAACCGACCAAAATTTGCACGTGAGGCATTTATTACTTCTTGATGAAAGAATCTTTTGAAGGTGGTCGGTGGTAAAGTCGCAGCCGGTGTACATTGACAAGAAAGGTGGATCCATACCCATCGATGGTGCTCAAAGTAACTATTCCATTATCATGGACTTCATTAATTTCATACGGCCCTAACCATCGTGTCTATAATTTCCTAGGAATGTCACCGGAATCACAGAATCATAGAGGAGTGCCTAGTTTCCTTTCTTGAATGATTTCTTCTTGATAGGCTTGTCATGCCAGGTTCTACCATCCTTTGAAATGTAGTTGTGCATTGTAGGGAGAACATGCATGCTTCATCTAATTTGTTGAGTTGTTGAAGGCATTTTTTATGTGCTTCTGTAAGATTTAGTTTAATTTCCTGGGCCATTCTTAGGCTCTTGATCTCGAATTCTATCGGGAAGATGGGTTCTTTACCATCGACTAGATGATAAGGAGAGTTTCCAGTGGTATGCCCGAGGTTATGCGATAAACCCATAAGGAATTTGGGAGCTCGGTAGCCCAATTTATGTCTTTTGTTGAGGCAGTCTTCTCGAAATTGCCTCTAGGGCCTTATTGGTGCTTTCTACCTACCCGTTTTCTTGTGGTTGGTATGGAGAAGTAACTATGTGCTTGATGTGATAGATGTCTAGGGTGGTTGTGATTCTATGACCTGTAAATTGTGACCCTCCATCATTAATTATTTCTCTTAGTAGTCCATACCGTACAAAAAATTTGAAAATGAATTTGATGACTACTTATTCTATTGCATTTGGTAAAGCTTTAAGCCTCTACCCATTTGTTCATGTAATCCATTGAAACAAGAATATAAGCCTTTTGATTTGACTTTTGGATTAAAGGGGTCAATGAATTCGGTGCCATCTTTCAAATGGTTCTACAAGTTGTGTTTTTCAAGGGAATTTCATTAGCGACTGGTTTCCCCATCCATTTGGCGGTTATTAAGCATGCGGACATATTTCTTCGCGTCTCTTAATATTGAGGGACAATAATAGACCATCTGTAAGATTTTGTGTCTAGTCGTGGTCTGCAAAATGCCCCCATAGGGCTCGTCGTAATCACAACTTCGATTATTTTATAGATTTTGTCCTCGTACACATCAGGATGCGGAGATCAGACTCTGTGTGGAAAAGATATCCATTGATCCAAGTGAATCGTGTGCTACGCTCGATGATTAGTCATCTTTCCATGGATGATAAATGTGTTGGTAATCTTCCTGCTTCTAGATAGTTTGCTACATCAGCATACAAAGGTGGTTTTGTGTCGACAAAAAACAAATGCTCATATGGGAATTGGTCCTCAATTATTAATGAGTCGTCTATCTTTGGGAGTGGGACCGGAAATTTGCAACAAGATTTACCTATCCTAAATTCGATCTTTGATGGTAATATCAAATTCCTCCAATAATAACAACCATCGAGTGACCCATCCATTAGTAATTGGTTTATTAGCTGGATATCTAATGACAAAATGGTCGATTATACAGGATAACCGGATAGCTTGTTATATAATGGCCGAAATTTATTGATGGCATGTATCACAACTAAGAACTCTTTCTACGATGCGTATAGCTAAAGTTGGTTGGAGTTAGATTCTTTCTAATAAAATAAATGGCGTAGGGTTTATTTTCTTCTTCTTGTCCTAGAACAATGCCTATGGCAATGTCTAAAGGCGTCGATGGAAATTTGAAATGGTATTTTCCAATTGGGTCCCCTCAACTAGCGGTGATGTTGAGATTAGTTTCTTGAGTCCTACAAAAGACACATCGCATTTATTAGACCATTGGAATACTACATTTCCTGTCAAAGCATGTAAAGAAACGTGATTTTTTGAAAAATGTGGCATAAATCTTTGATAGTATCCTGAAGCACCAAGAAAACTACGTACCTCGGTTTATTGTGTGTGGAGTAGGTAGATTAAAAATTACCTCAATTTTTGTTGGATCTACTCTAATTCCATCTGTAGAGATATAATTCCCTAGTACCGCACCTTCTTTCATCATCATGTGACATTTTTTTTGTGGCTTAAGCATAACTTGGTAGCGATGCACCATTCTAATACCTTCTCTAGATTAGTCAAGGCTTGATCGAAATTGTCGCCATACGAGATAAAATCATCCATGTAGACTTCAACCCTTTCCTATTCAAATCACTTTGAATAACCGAGAATGGCCCTTTGGAATGTAGCTAGAGAATTACAAAGTCTGAAGGGAAATAATTTGTATGCAAAAGGTACGGAGACATATGAATATCATTTTATCCGTCTTCTGATGTATGGATTTGATTGTATCCACCTGAGAACCGTTTAGGAAGAAAAATTTCTTCCCACTTGAGTATCAAGACTGATCAATGAAAGGTAATGGAAAATGATCTTCTGAGTAGCTTTGTTTAGTTCCCTATAATCCTTGCAGATTCACCACTTCCTGTTTTTCTTTGGGGCCGGTATTTAATGGGAAACCCATTGATTATTTGAGATAGGGTATATAAAGTCTGTGTCCAACAACTTTTGTATCTCTTATTTAACAATATCTCTGAGATGGGGATTCAGTCTTCTTCTGCGGTTGTCGAGATAGATTAGGAGTCTTTCTCAATATAAATGTGGTGTGTGTAGAGTTGTGGATCAATACCTTTCATGTCGAGTACTCCCGGGCAAAAGCTTGTTAATTATTTCAAGAGAGTTTGGATTATCTTTTGTTGGTGTTTCTCTTTTAGGTTGGAATTAATGTTGAGGAGACTTCCCTGGTGTGATATCAATGGATTTGTTATTTGTGAACAATTGTAGTTGGAATTTTTTGTTCCATTAGATCTTCTAGCAGGTCTCCCTATGATTCACAGTCTAGAACAACTTAGATCATGTCGGCGTATGTTGGGTTACTTTCATTGGTTGGGTTGTTAATAAACCACTAATTACATCATCTTCTAGCTGATTTTTTGTGCTTGAGGGATTCTTCCATCGTTATTGGGGCACGCAGATCCTTCTCCGAGATATAAGTGGTGAGGTAGCAGTGCGGGTATACAATTGTTGGACTAGGTTTGGCTGGAGGATATAGATGAGATTCCTTGTAACCCCTCCTCTAGAAATTTTCATTGTACCTAATCGACAACATATGTATGCATCAACTATCATGAGCCATGATACGCCCAATATCAATGGATGCCCTTCAAGTGCACTTTTTTGGGTTGATGATGAGAAAATCTATGGGATATTCCATGGAATCAAATGAAATGGCTATATCATGTAGTGTCTTGAAGTGGTTTGACCACTGGTCGATCAACCAATTGTAACATAACTGGGGTTGGGTCAAAAGAGTGAAGACCGAGGGCATTGCAGGTTTCCATAGTAAGAATATTGATGGCAGCTAAAATCAACTAGGGTGACTTTGGAAAGAACAGCCTTGAATCTACACTATTACTGTCGGGTTCGGGATCCATATATTTAACTAGTGTTTCTCTACCCAAAATTAGATCACATAAGGCTCCTCCTACATGAACTATTGATGATGAATTTTTATTTTTCTAACGAGCTTCCTCCCACATAGCTCCTTGATTGTCTTTGCGTAGATCGGTATGTATTGCAGGGCTTGCAACAATGGAATTTTGATGTATAAATTCTGTAATTCCCCTAAATTCAAAGTTAGAGATGAAGCCGGTGGGTTTTAAGCTATCATCCGGAGTCTTCGGGGAATGGAGGGGAGGGAGTTTCATCCTTATTAGGATCCTGTGATTTGAATGTGTTTCCTCCCTGCTCTTTTTCTTCTGTTATTACCACAGTTGGGGGTGTTATTGTTGGTTGTTTTCATTCCCTTGTTCTTGGGGGACGTCATTTTGTTTGGGAGAGATGATTTTCCCCAATATTAACTGAAGTTTATTGCACCCTACTAAATTGATTTCCCCTCCTCCACTTTCCATAATCACGGATGGTGAGCTGATGTCTGTTGTGTGGGATTGGTGGGGAGTTAGGTAGAGTAATTGAGGGTGCAATTATGATTGGGGCAATGGGAGTGGAGTTTGTAATGGAGGTTGGGTTTGAGAGGTCATCCTCATAGGTTGGTTATTCATCCCCATGGGGCACTTCCATTCACAGCGGTTCCAATTTGGGTTTTGGGCGGTCGAGTTAGGCCATTGTGGAGGTTAGGTATTATTTGAATTTTTTCGAGGATGAGGTGGGGTATTGTGAATTTGGCCAATTGGAACTTGTAGTTGGTTGATTTTTCAAGTTGGTGTTGGTGGCGGTAGTTTCCAAGTGGAGGATTACAATTGGGTATTCTTTGGGGTTGCGGTTCGATTAGTAAATGGCTATACATAGAAACGTCTTTATAGCGATGCGATTGATTGCTTGTCGGGATTCTTTTGTTGATTGTACTGTCTATGAAAGAAAGAGGAAGAGTCCTAAAATGTATTTTGAGGTCGGGACTGCCACTGCCGGTGTTGATCCATCAGGTATAATGGTTTGTTTCCTCTTCTACCTCTTTGAATACATCTTTCAATCCAAGGAGTGATGGGTAGTCTTTTGTGTCATGATCCTTGGTGCAAATAGCGCAAACTTGAACTATATCCAAGGGGAATTCCATTGGACCGTGTTTCTTTCTGCAACTGTGGAAAAATATAGGCAAGTTTTGTTTTGCACGTACCCTTTTTTGTTGGCCTACAATACATCCAATTGTTTAGTCAGAGTGCTCAAAATATATGTTTAAAGTTTTCTAGGAGATTACCGACTTCAACTCGCGTGACACCTTGCTAGAGATATTGTTATTTCTTGTGAGGGGCGTTCGCATTCGACACAGTGCAATGTGCTTCCTCGTGAGCACATGATACACAATAAAATAATATCTTCATAAGTCTCCTGATAAATGTCACCTTTCCCATTAAGATTCAATGTTTCTACCCATTCATCTTTCATAGCCTTGATCAAAGTTTCTTTGAGTACTAGACCTAGTAATGTACCATAGGGTGATCTTTGCAAATTATATTGAAATCTTTAGACACATTCTTCTAATGATTCATTTTCTTTTGAAATCATTTGAAAGATTTCATATTTTAGGTCTTTGGTTCTACAATAATCTGATATTTTAGCAATAAGGTTTGTTTCATATGGTCCCATGAATTGATGGTTCCACCTCCCAGTCCCATGAGCCAACGTAGGGTTGCTCCCTTCAGGTAGAGGGGAATAGTTTTAATTTTTGGGGTTCATAGGTGTATTCATACCCTCTACATAGGACATCAAATTCAAATAGAAACACATCACAGATTACAGAAATCCAATCCATGGAAGGTTGGCGAGGAGGTTTTGTAAGAAGTTTATTCATGCAAGAATTGGCAGCTAGATCCAACTATTGGATACTCTAGTGTGGAGGTCTAGGGTTGTTGTTGATTTTCTTGTGCCATTTGTTAGAAAATGTGCCAAAAATTTTCAGGAAGTTCTTGATCCAGGTATTCTATTTGAGATTGTTGATTATTTGGTCTTCCTAGAGTTTTGACTGCACTCCCTTTATCTAAGATTTTGGATATTCCTTCTTCTTAGCGGGGAGACTCAGGATTAGGTGGCGGTGGTGGCTATGCCTTGGCAACCCCGTTGGTTTCTCCCTATTCCCTCCTCCAGTTATTAGAGCTTCCCTCTTCTAAGGGATTGAGCGGTGGGAGATATGTGTTTTAAAAACTCTGCTCGGTCCCTTGATTTGCTATGAATATTAGAGTGGGCCGTAGTTGGTGAAACTACTTCCTGAGGGATTCAGGTGGGTCCTTTCCTAGGTCCAACCAAAGCTTGAGATTCACCCTTTGATGATTTCATTTATGAAAGTTCTCCTTCCAGGGGGCACCAAGCCCTAGGCTTTTGTAGTTTTTTGGTCGAGGTTTTGGTTTCAAGATCCTTTTTCTAGTCTTACACTTCACACAATAACAAAGAAATTTCAACAAAGAAAGCACCTACAAGCCTCTTAAGTGTCAAATGGAGGCAAGTGTTGGCATAAGCATCTTAATTATTACCTGCATAGGTTCTTAACTTCTGTCTTCAATACCTCATCCTCGAGACCTTGCAACCTATGCTGCTGACACTCTCCCGACCTTGATTGCCAAAATGTTGACATCTAAAGATAGGGATGATGATTTTAAGGATAAAATTTATTTTAAAATGTAGAAACCTCGTGAATCATACTAATCCTTCATATGCCAACTATAAATGTTTGGCGATATTTTATAAAAATATTCAAATTTCTAGGATTTTATATAGTTTGTATACAATTTTGAAAGCGATTTTAAGGTAAATAGTTTTATCCTATATAATTTTGGTGAATAATTTTTAAGATAACAAATCTTCTTTTGGAAAAACCATGGAAAATTAGCCCATGAGAAATTTGTAGCCCCTAAAATCATCCCTATCTAAATATGTCTTAAAACAACCCAGCAATTTAACATTAATTTATCAGCTTAGAGATTAAGTCTTTATCTCAAGGGCTCGACCCAAAGTTTATGTAGGTAGCCTAAAATCATGTAGCTAAACCAAATCTGAGTTCATCAACAATCGAGTTCCTCAAAAATTCACCATAGATTCTAGAACTTAAGCGGAATTGAAAATTTTGACATTAAGATGTTTTGAAATGGAAAGGGACTAATTAATCTATTGAATTCAATTAACTAGAAAGAAGTAATTGAATCTAACTAAGGGCTTGCAAAGTTAACTATCAATTATGAATTCTAATTACTGTAAAGGAAATAATGAATTACTCTATATACATAAAGAAACAACAATTGTAATATAGTTGGAAGGGACAACTAATGTAAATTTTTCTAAATGGAACAATATTGTAGCTTTAATAGAAAGGAACAACTATTGTAACTTTTACAGAAAGGAACAACTAATGTCAATAAATCTAAGTGAAAGGAACAACATGGATGAGAATGTGGTGTCAAGCAATAACTTCAGAAATGGAAATCACAACAACAATCATTGATAACTAATCAAAATGTATGTCTTCTATATGCAATCAATCATAAAATCATTAACACGCTTGTGCATTTATCTTTGGCTATTGTAAAAGAGATATGAATCATAAAATGGAAATCAAACTTTGGACTGATACAATTACAGAATGAGATAGTAACTCCTTCAGTTTGGGCCCTCGGTCTTTAGAAGTACTTCTACAAGAAACTCAAAACACGAAATGGTAAAACACTCAAAACTTTCATTGATTCCATGGTCGGTAAACATTTAGAAAACATTAATGTGAGACAATTCTAAATCTAATTACTTGAATGCATTTTTTTCTTATGTTTTGGATCTATTACCACAGTATATATTCACAGTGGTTAAAGGGTACATCAAGCTATCTGAGGGATCGAAAAGGAATCCTCGAGGATTGATACTATTATAAAATTACAATATAGAAAATGTATTATCTTCAAACTAATTTGCACCTAAAACGTCTTCAACCTTTAATAGCTTGAGCATAGCCAAAATCTCTTTGGTTATCTTTAGCAGTTATTTGTCCAATTAATAACAAAATCAACCCATTCCAATCATAATTTAGAATCCATTTAATAAAAATTTAATAACAACTCTAAGAGACATACTAATCATATTCTTTTTTATCCTATCCCTAACTATCTGAAAAATCAATCAAAATCATATCATAAACTATGGGAAAAGGAAGATATTTGTACCTTTTCATAACCAAACATGGTTGGCCGAGGATCATGCAAACCTTGATTTAGGGGTATGTGAAGGTAGTTTGGTAGGCATTGCAGACCATGTGGGGTCATCCAATATAGGATCGTGGTGGGTTTGCTTAGATATGGTATGTTAGGGGCCAAATATAGCATGTCTGTGAGTGGGGGGAGGGATTGGCTCAGAGTCATGGTGTGAGTGTGTTGTGAACTGAGACCCCGCAGTGAGCTAGGTGGGTTGGTACTTCCCCTTGAGAGGAAGTTGGTCCTCAACGTGTAGAGGAGGCGAGTGGATGAAGGGACTTAGGAAGTGAACCCAAGTAATGTGGAACCAAGCAAAGAAAGTTGATCCTAAGGCAGTGGCACTCATAGGAGTGTGTGAGAGAGGTGGTGTTGATGAGTTGGTAAGACTAGGAACTCTTCCTAGAATAGGATGGATATTTAGCAAGCGTCTGGAGTGATGGGGGTTCTATGGGTCCCTATGATGTGGAGCAGCTAAGTGGATGTGTGCAACAAAATCTCTTTGGTTATCTTTGGCAGTTATATGTCCAATTCTGTAACAAAATCAACCCATTCCAATCGTAAATTAGAATCTATTTAATAAAAATTTAATAACAACTCTAAGAGACATACTAATCATATTCTTTTTTATCTATCCCTAACTATCTAAAAAATCAATCAAAATCATATCATAAACTATGGGAAAAAGGAAGATATTTGTACCTTTTTCGTAACCCAACACATGGTTGGCAGGGTCATCACCTGGCTTTCCTTCAAATTTGGGGATGTCTGAAGGTAGTTTGGTAGGCATTGCGGGCCATGTGGGGTCATGCAATATAGGATCATTGGTGAGTTTGCTTAGATATGGTATGTTAAGAGAGGCCAAATATGGCATCTGTAGTGGGGGGGGAGGATTAGCTCCAGTCATGGTGTGAGTGTGTTGTGAACCTGAACCACGAGTGGCGCTAGGTGGGTTGGTACTTCCCCCTTGAGAGGAAGTTGGTCCTCCGCTTCTGTGTAGAGGAGAGCGAGTGGATGAAGGGACTTGGGAAGTGAACCCAAGTAATGTGGAACCAAGCAAAGTTGATCCTAAGACAGTGGCACTCATAGGAGTGTGTGAAGGTGGTGTTGATGAGTTGGTAAGACTAGGAACTCCCCCTAAAATAGGAGTGAGGTTCAGTAAGCGTTTAGAATGTCGAGGGTTCTATGGGTCCCCTATGATGTCCGACTAGCTAAGTGGATGTGTGCAAAATGTGATGAGAGAATATAAACAAGAGCCTTTGTTGCAAATTCTGAACTTTACACAATATATATATATATATAAATCAAAATGTAATCAGAATTTCATCATACATAAAGTGTTTTGAAAAAGAATCATATATGTGGATAAGTGGGTTTTGTCCATGTGGGGAATCAAAGAAAACAAATGCTCATGTCCTAAAAGACATAACGTCCTTCTGCTCAAATAACAC
>SNQJ01S0224994.1:0-14731 GCA_010110895.2 Picea sitchensis
AATCTGTGAGCACTGAGAAGTTCTCTTGGTGTAGAGGATCCATGGGCATTGTTGCCCTGGATTTTTGACTATGTAACCCTATAACCCCCTGTATGCAAAGAAAAAAATAATTGGGAGAATGTTGGGTATGTGTTATATTCTTTTCACGAGTAGTAGTGTCACCTAGCTCGGGAAACGTGATACCTACCTTGGGAAACGTGTCATGTATTTAGGTGGTTTTTTGAACACATGGTTTTTGCCAATGGTTTTCTATTTTCGGTTAAGGAATTAGGGTTTTGGACTAATCCAGGTCATTGGGTTAGGGTTTTGGTTGCCGCTGGCTCCTATATGTATATTGTATTGTAAACAACGTAACACAATGAATGAATATAATATATGTTGGTTTTCCCGGTTTGGGTTTCCAGGGGAAAAATCTCCGTGTAATGTTTGTATTTGCCATTGTATCTTTTCTATTCTTTTCTGAATATCTGTTTACAGTAGAAATTGTACAAGGTTAGAATTTACGCCAGCAAGGTTCAAATCCTACGAACCTGCCTCCTGCGAGGTTCTATTCTGTGAAGTATTCCATCTGATTTATGTAGCTTCTTGTATCTTTTCCAACTTAGACTTCTTTTTATTGAGCTTCCTTTCCTTCTTCCCTATGATCCGAGTCTCTCTAATTGTTTATGGAATCCTCTTTCCATTTTTATTCCTTTCCCCTGGTGCAATGGCTTCGCACTGTTGAGGTGCCCTCAAAGGGTCTGAAGTTAATATCCCTTTTCTTAACACTTCCTGGGTGGATGTACTTCTTTATGGAATAGATAGGTCCTTCACACTTTCTTGCTGCTTTCAACCTTGATAGTTGATTCTCTTGCTTTCTGTCCTTCTTGCATTGTTATTTTGTTTTTTTTCTTTGACTTATCCTCACGTTCTTCTATTAGTTGGTCTATTTTCTTAGCTATGAAATCCCTTAGTTCTTTCTTTTTATTTTCTGTAGCTCCTTCTTCTTATTTTCTTCTGATATGATCCTTCTGAATCCAAGTCTTACCTAACAATAGTGTGAAAGGGGCGTTGTCTCCAACAAACTTAATGAATTCAAATTCCTCTTCAGTCGATGTTCCATGAACAATAATAGGTACATTAGTAACTCTTCCACATAGGGTTATCATCTTACCTTTAAACAAGCCTATCCTTCCCAATGAAGGTACCATAGTAGGATTTCACAAAGTTCCTCAAGTTTCTTTTGTCATAATATTCACTCGTGTTTCTTCATCCAAGACACAATCTATGTCAAAGTCTTATATTCTTGTACTTATGTGATGTTTTTCTTTCAGGATCTCTGGTAAACTAACAATTTTGTGAGAATCCATCGTTTCTTTCAACTGTAATAACATAGTTTGAACTTCCTCTGAACCTTTCTCTTTATGACTCTCTAACATTCCCTTAGTGATGCATAACCCCCTTCTCTCCTAAGGGCTACGTGGCCTCCCGATCTAGCATCGATCAAGAAACCAATTATGATTGACTCTTCAGTCCCTCAAGGACCTTCAATCAACTGAATAGGCCCCCTTCTTCTTAAGACACAGGTTCTATGGAACCCGTAGGCTTCTCCTTAACACTTTTAAAACTTCATCGTATTCAGGCACTAGCTCTCCTGGTAAATCCCCCCCCTCTACGTGACCAAGGCTGTGACCAGTCACCTAAATGAAAGGCGCTTCATGATTTCAAGTTTCACGACTTCACGTCTCACGAATTTTGCTTGCTCGTCCTTCCGAACCCTGAACTTGCAAATTTTTCTTGTCATATTAATGGTCCACAATCCCTGCGATACAAAGATCCATATCTCCTTTTTGAGTAGTGGGACTTCGCATTTAGTGAAGTTGGAAGGTTGATCACTTCTCTCCTTCAATCCCCGATATCCCAAAATTCATGTGCGCTAGATCAACGACACACAAGCTCCCCTGTGATTTGATGGCTCAGATCAACTCTTCGCAAGTCAGGACTTTGAGTTTCATGAAGTTGGAAGACCGATCAACTCCCTTCTCCCGATATCCAAACTCCTAATATCTCCTTTTATTTGAAAGGATTCAATGGTCCAGATCCTTCCTCAATCCTACATCTCAGATTGAATCACGATTTCAAAGTTCATGAATTCCCAGAACTCTTACCTCTGAATTCCTGAGTCATGAACTCCCGACAAGACCAGATCTACAGTTCATCTCCCTCCTTCGATCAACGACTATGATCAAATCATGATTTCATTATTCATGAGTTATTGTAACTCTGCCTTGGACTTCTTTGAGTCATGAGTCAACGAAATACTAATAAATCACCACATGCCCTCCTTGACAATGGACTGTCTCGATGATTTCATAATGATCAACGACTGTGATGTTTTCACGAGTTCACACTTCGCGAATCCTCACAACTTTTCTCTTTGAGCTTTCCACTCTGCAAGTTAGTGAAATGTTGATCTCCTACCACGTGTCCTATCTTGATGGACAGTTCCAATGATTTCATAATTCCATGACCATGTTCCTCCTGTTGTATGTTCAAATCTTTAATGTTAGTGCACTTTACCTTGATCGGACAGCTACGATCTGTTTGTGCTCAGATCGAACGGTTGATATATTTCCTCCTCTACACTTGCTCCTCGTTATCTGGACACTAATCGGATGGTCCAGATCTTCCCTCTGAGCTAAATATTTCTTCATACTTAGGAGATTTTCGAAAGGATTTAAAGAATTCGACCTTTATCCTTCCTATGAGTCCATTTCTTGGATCTCGTTCGCGCTTCTTGGAAAGTGCTACTCCTCCTGAGATTTATCTCTCCAAATATTTCAATCTCCCAATCACTTCTTGATTTTCTGGGAAATTCGTCAAACTCAGATCCAAAGATTATTGAAAAGAATCCTTTCTTACCTTCCTTGCGTTCTTCCTCTCTTGTCCTTCAACTTATTTATGGAGTCCCTTCGACACTGAGTCTACTTCTGAATATGTGCACTCCTTGCAGCAAATTCTTATGCAAGATCTAGATTCTTATGGGTGACTGTCCACTCCTTGTAGCAGTCACTTTTCTCTACCTGCAAATGAAATCTTACGCTATTTCTTCCGAGATTTGAGTCAAAAAAGACCCTGTCGATGCACTCCTTGCGGACTGCGTGCACACCTTTCACCGGATCACGAATAAAAGTGATTTTAAATTCTTATGCAAACATTTCTAAGCCACATACACTCGTAACAATATTCATTCATTATTTAAAAGATTAATACAACAACAACGAAACTGCAAACACTATGCACACCATACATTGGATCAATTTTCCTCTGTTATCTTCATTCAAAATCAAGAAAATGGTTACAGCTAAAATAAAAGAAACAACTACTGTTCACAAACTCCTACTTGCTCATAATTCTCGTAACCCCTCTTTCGGGTGTACAAAATATCTCTTTATACAAAAGAAATAAACTAACTTCTATCTAATTTCGGTTACATTGAGACTAGGGTTAAGCTCCCAAGTCACGCGTGCTCAGTTTGTCTCCACACCTGTGATCTTTCCTATTTTGGTTTCTATTGATTCAAAATATTTGCAGTACTGGATAGCGTTCGAGACTTCGGATTGGCTCTCAGGCGCTGAGTTGTCCTGCCATGTGTACTTGTTGACAATGCTCCTGCATCATACTCACCCATGAAAAAAATTCATGGACTCATGTCCATGAGTTCCTATACCAACTTTCCATGCTTCTGGATATCATATTCACTTTCCCAACTAGCATCTTCTATTGTGTGTCCCTTCCACTTGACCAGATATTCAAAATAGGTCTTCGTCTTAGTCTTCTTACCAATCCTTTGATCAATGATATTTTCCATCTGTGGTTTTTCTGCTATAGGAATTTGTTTCTCCCACTGAATCTTCCCTTGATCTATTGATCCCTCTGTGTCATCCTTCCTGTAAGGATACAGGTCTGAGACGTTGAATATGGGTGATATTCCCACATCATTTGGCAGCTCAATCTCATAGGCGTTTGCATCAAACTTCCTCAAGATCTTACATTGTCCTATCTTCTTCATCTTTAGCTTGTTATATGTCCCCCTAGGGAACCTTTCCTTCCTGATATGTGCCAGAATCTAATCCCCTATTTCAAATTGGAGTTCTCTGCGATGTTGATTATCTCTGTGTTTGTACTCTTGGCTAGAATTCTGCAACTGCCCTCTGATCTAGCTATGGAGCTTCTGCATTTCTGCAGTAAAATATTCTGCTCCTGAACTCACTCTCTTCCAAGTCTCTCAACTCAGATACTCCCCTAGGTTGCATTCCATACAATATTTGGAACGATCTCTTTCCAGTGCTCCTATTTGGTGAGTCGTTGTATGCAAACTCTTCTTGTGGCAGAATCTAATCCCACTGATTATGGTTCTCAGTGACCAGAGTCCTCAATAAATTTCCCAAACTTTTGTTTATCACCTCATTTTTTCCATCTGTATGAGGGTGATAATATGAGCTGAAGGAAAAATATGTCCCTAAATTCTTCCACAATGTTCTCCAAAAATGACCAACAAATTTTGTGTCTCTGTCCGAGACAATGCTTCTAGGTAGGCCATGAAGTCTTACAACTTCCTTAAAGAATAGATTCACAACATGTGTTACATAATTGGTCTTCTGGCATGGGATAAAGTGTGCCATCTTTGAAAATATATCCACCACCACAAATATGGAATCACATCATGTTTTCCTTCTTGGTAGTCCCAGCACAAAATCCATTCTTATTGCATCCCAAGGCCTCTCTGGTATGGGTAAGGGTTGATACAATCCAATGTTCTATCTTTTACCTTTTGCATGTTGGCAAATTCTGCATCTATTCATGAATTTTATTACATATGTTCTCATACCTGGCCAATATTATGAACTTCTCAACTGCGCAAATGTCTTATCATGGTCGAAATGTCCATCCAATCCTCCACTATGTTTATCCTTCAAAAGGTTATCCCCCATTGACCATTTTGGTATGCACAATTGGTTTCCCTTGAAAAAAAATCCCTCTTGAATCATATACTCTGTCCACTGGCTTCTATCTCTCAGCATAGGATTCACACATGCTTCATATGCCCCCTTGAAATCGAGATCATCATTGTAAAATCCTAAAGGTGTTCGAACCCTAAGGTCTTTACCTGAAATTCCTGCAAAATCAAACATCTCCTGCTCAATGCATCAACAACTTTGTTAGCATTCCCAACAATATGTTTTATGAAAAAAGTAAAATTTTTCATAAACTCAATCCGCTTTGCATGCCTCTGATTCAATTTTTATTATTTGGTTATGAATTGTAAATCTTGGTTATCGCTATACAAGACAAATTCTTGTGGGACAAGGTAATGTCTCCATTTCTTTAGGGCTGGGATTATGGCATAAAACCCCTTGTCATAGGTGGAGTATTTTCTCTTAGTCTCATTCATCTTCTCACTGAAATAAGCAATAGGTCTATTGTCCTGGCTCAAAACTCCTCCAATCACAATGCCACTTGCATCACACCTTACCTGAAATTTCTTCTCAAAATTTGGCAAGACCAGAATTGGTCGCTCTGTTATTTTCTCCTTCAGTGTATTGAATCTCTTCTCAACCTCCTTTGTCCATTTAAAAGACTTGTGTTTTTTCTTCACTGCATCAATCATTGGTGCACAAATTACACTGAAGTCTCTGATGAACTTCCTATAGAAACTCGCTAATCCATGGAAGATTCTTACCTCAAACATGCTCCTGGGTGATGGCCATTATTTGATTGCTTTCTCCTTCTCCGGATCCATCTTCAGTTTGTTTGAAGAGATTGCAAAACCCAAGTAGATGAGTTATGTCTTCATAAAAGAGGATTTCTTCAGATTTATCAACAACTTCTCCTGTTGTAGTCTCCTCATCAGTAATGTCAGGTGTCTCAAATTCTCCTCCTTAGTCTTGCTAAATATCAATATACCATCTAGATACACAACCACAAACTTTCCAATGAAACCTTTTAGTATTTCATTCATCAACCTCATAAAAGTACTTGGGGCATTGGTTAAGCCAAATGTCATAACAAGCCACTCATACAAACATTAATTTGTCTTAGAGGTTGTCTTCCACTCATCACCTTCTCTCATTCTGATTTGGTGATATCCACTTTTCAAATCTATCTTAGCAAATAAATTTTCTCCACTTAAATAGTCCATCAAATCATTTATTCTTGGCAAAGGGAATCTATACCTCATAGTGATCTTATTGATGGCTCTCGAGTCTGTACACATTCTCCATCCTCCATATTTATTTGGACTCAACACTGTTGGTACTGCGCATGGACTCAATATCTCTCTGACCAAACCCTTGTCTAACAATTCCTGGACTTGGTTCTTTACCTCCTCATTCTCTCAAGGTGTCAGTCTGTAAGCTGCTTTGTTTGACAAACTTTCTCCTGGTATCAAATTGATATGATGAATAATACTTATGATTGGTGGAAATGAGTTAGGCAGCTCATCCACCACTATGTCGACAAAATTATCTAACAATTCCTGAACTTCTTCAGGAAAATAATCCATTGAATTACTTGTAAGGATAACTTTGGGTTTCCTCACCACAACAAATTGCATCTCTTGTTCTTTTTTTACTTCTTTCAGGCGTTCCTTCCCACTCATGAGAAGTATGCTTGTGTTGGCTTCCTCTTTCACTTTCTTCTCCTCTATTGGCAACAACATGTGTGTTCTACCATTCTTCTCCAAGGCATATGCATTCTTCCTCACATCATGAATGAAATTCCTGCCAAACTGCCATAGTCTTCCCAACAAAATATGGCATACATCCATGGGAATTACATCACACATAATTCCATATCTATATCCTCCTATCTTAAATTCAACCAAGCATTTTTTAGTAACTATTACCTGGTATCCTTTCTGTAACCATGAGACTTTATATGGCTTTGGGTGTGCAGTTTTCTCTAGCTCCAATTTCTCCACCATCTCCGTGGATACTAAGTTATCAGTGCTCCCACTGTCAATTATCACCTTGCATACTTTGTCTTTAGTATTGTAAGCTTTCCTGAATAGACGGTTCCTCTATACTGGATTTTTAACTTCTTCTTATGGTTTTAAGAGAACCTTTCTCATCATCAGGGATGTTCCATCCTCTGCTCCTTCTGCTTCAACATTCCCTCTTTGTGCTTCTGAAATGTGAGCTTCTCCTCCTTCTTTATTTTTCTCGGGGCATTCCCAAGACATGTGCCCTGNTGGTTTTAAGAGAACCTTTCTCATCATCAGGGATGTTCCATCCTCTGCTCCTTCTGCTTCAACATTCCCTCTTTGTGCTTCTGAAATGTGAGCTTCTCCTCCTTCTTTATTTTTCTCGGGGCATTCCCAAGACATGTGCCCTGCCTTTCCACAGGCATAACACCTTATTCCTCCTCTGCTTATTCCTCTAGAAGGGTTTCTTCCACCACCCTGTCTTCCTCGGGAACTTCCTCCTCTTTTTGAGTGACTGTGTGGAGTTTCGGCCTCGTCTTTGGAATTATGCACCTTGTCATGGAAAACTCCCTTACCTTTGTTCGGGGATGAGATTTTACCTCTACCTCATTGGCTTTGTTTTCTGGCCAACTTCTCTTCTTCCTTCAATGCAAACTGATAATCATCCTCCACTTTCCTTACCGACATCATGCTGAGCTCATCCTGGATTTCATACCTCAGGCCATTTATATACCTAGAAACTTTTTCTTCATCCCTCTCTCTTTGTCCAGCTATGATGTTCAGCTTGTAGAACTCCTCTATGTATTCTCTGACTGTCATACCCTTCTGTCTCAGGTTCTGTAGCTTCTTGAACAAATTGGTCTGATAATCTTTGGGCATGAATTTAGCCTTCAGCTTGGCTTCCATTTTGTCCCAATTATTTATCTTCTATTTGCCTCTACTTCGCCTCTCAACCTGCAGTTCATCCCACCACAATGTTCTGTGTCCTTTAATTATGGTGATAGCATGTCTCACCCTTTTCTCCCCATCGACATCTTCATAATTGAAATATTTTTCCATGGACCTTATCCAATCCAACAACTCTTCAGCATCCAAATTTCCTTCATACATTGGGACCTCTATCTTGGCTCTAGATCCCACTCTAACAACTTCTCTTAGCAAGCATTCTTCGACAACGTGTTCCCCTGTAGCTTCTTAGGCTTCTACATATTCGATCTCTACATCGTTGATGTCTCCAGTATCAGGTTCTCTTCTCTGCGTTTCTTCCATCGCTTCCAACCTTGCACGAAGTTCTCGCATCTCTCTTTCTACAATGCGATTGGCTAAAGGTGCCTCCCCTCATCTCCTTGGTGGCATTGTGTTGACTGTATCTTACACACATAGTACAAATTTGAGTTATGTTTCTCCTTCACTTGAAATCTATAGACAAAAATTAGCTCTGATACCACTTTATGCAGACCCCCCCTTCTCTCCTAAGGGCTGCACGACCTCCTAGTCTAGGATCGATCAAAAACCTGAATCTGATTGACTCTTCAGTCCCTCAAGGAACTTCAATCAACTGAATAGGCCCCCTTCTTCTTAAGACACAGGTTCTATGGAACCCATGGGCTTCTCCTTAATGCTTTTAAAACTTCAACGTATTCATGCACTAGCTCTCCTGGTAAATCCCCTCCCTCTACATGATCAAGGCTATGACTAGTTGTCTAAACGAAAGGTGCTTCACAATTTAACATTTTGTGACTTCGCGTTGCATGAAGTTTTCTTTCTTTTCCTTCCGAGCCTTGAACTTGCGAATTCCTCTTGTCAGATCATCGATCCACAATCCCCATGATCCAATGGTCGAGATCTCCTTTTCACGTATCAGGACTTTGCGTTTCATGAAGTTGGAAGGCTGATCACTTCTCTCCTCCGATCCCCAATATCCAAAAATTCATGTGCGCCAGATCAATGACTCACAAGCCCCCCCGTGATATAACGACTCAGATCAAATCTTCACGAGTCAGGACTTCACGTTTTGTGAACTTGGAAGACCGCTCACCTCCCTTCTTCCAATATCTGAACTCCCGATATCTCCTTTTCTTTGAAAGGATTCAACAGTCCAGAGCCTTCCTCAATTCGACGGCTCAGATTGAATCACGATTTCAAAGTTCATGAATTCCCATAACTCTTACCTCTGAATTCCCGAGTCACGAACTTCCAAAAAGACCAGATCTATGGTTCATCTCCCTCCTTTGATCAATGACTATGATCAAATCACAATTTTTTGATTCGCGAGTTCTTGTAACTCTGCCTTGGACTTCTTTGAGTCACCAGTCAGTGAAATTTTGATCTCTCGCCACGTGTCCTCCTTGACAATGGATGATATTGATGATTTTTGAATGATGAAGAGCTGTGATATTTTCATGAGTTCTCACTTCACGAATCCTCACAACTCTTCTCTTTGACCTTTCCACTCTGCGAGTCAACAAAATGCTGATATCCTTCCACGTGTCCTGTCTTGATGGACGATTTTGATTATTTTGGAATTTTGTGACCTTGTTCATCCTTTTGGATTTTAAAATCTTTCATGTTAGTGCACTTTACCCTGATCAAATGGCTACGATCTATTTGTGCTCAGATTGAAAGGTTGAGATCTTTCCTCCTCTGCAATTTCTCCTCATTGTTTGGACGTTGATCGGATAGTCCAGATCTTCCCTCTAAGCTAAATCTTTCTTTAGACTTAAGATATTTTCAAAAGGATTTAAAGACTTCGACCTTTGTCCTTCCTATGAGTCCATTTCTTGGATCTCGTTCACACTTCTTGGAAAGTGCTACTCCTCCTGAGCTTGATCTCTCCAAAGATTTCAATCTCCCAAGCACTTCTTGATTTTTTGGGAAATTCATCAAACTTAGATCCAAATATTCTTGAAAAGAATCCTTTCTCTCCTTCCTAACATTCTTCCACTCTCGTCCTTCAAATTCTTTATGGAGTTTCTTCGACACTGAGTCGAATTATGAATCTATCCACTCCTTGCAGCAGATTCTTATGTAAGATCTGGATTCTTGCGGATGACTGTGCACTCTTTGCAGTAGTCACTTTGAACTACCTACAAAGGAAATATTACGTTATTTATTCTAAGCTTTACGAGTCAAAAAAGACCCTATTGGTGCATTCCTTGTGTACTGTGTGCACACCTTGCACCGACTCACGAAGAAAAGTGATTTTAAATTCTTATGCAAGCATTTCAAAGCTACATACACTCGTAGAAAGATTCATTCATTCTTGAAAATATCAAGACAACAACAAGGAAGTTGCAAACACTATGCACACCATACATTGGATCAATTTTCCTCTATTATCTTCATTCAAAATCAATAAAATGGTTACAGCTAAAATCAAATCAACAACTACTATTCAAAAATTCCTACTTGCTCATAATTCTTGTAACCCCTCTTTTGGGCGTACAAAATCTCTCTTTATACAAAAGAAAAAAACTAACTACTATCTAATTGCAGTTACATTGAGACTAGGGTTAAGCTCCCAAGTCACACGTGCTCATTTTGTTTCCATGTGTGTGATCTTTCCTCTTTTGGTTTCTATCGCTTCAAAATATTTGCAGTACTGGCTAGCATTTGAGACTCCAGATTGGCTCTCAGGCGCTGAGTTGTCCTGCCATGTGTACTTCTTGACAATACTCCTGCATCACTTAGTCTCTTGAATTCCTTCATAGTTTTCTTTCCCTATGTTCATCCCTTCAACTTTAGCACTAATCGTTGGAAAATCCTCAACCTCATGACCAACAATCTTACAACAAAGAAAAATAGGGCCTACCTCAAGAAATTCCTTAGCAAGATGTCCCGGTATTCTGCAATTATAAAACAGATTCAATCCTCTTTTTCTCTTATATGTTCCCCAACCTTTTATGTATTGTGCATCTCCTCTAGGGTCATAGTGTTGGACCTACAATTTGCAAAAATTCTTTCTAGGTTCCTGCATCCACTTATTAGTCCAAAAACTCTTTATATGCATAGGAATAACATATCTTTCTTCATTTCCATTAAATTTACTCAAATCAGCTCTTTCTTTTAACTGCACCCTAGCCTTCAGACTAGGACATAACCTATTAAACATACTTAAGTTCATGCTTTCAAAACAAACAATTTCACTTATCTTTCTCTTGTCAAAGCACAAAGCTTTACCTCTTTTTGGATCTTACCTCTTTTCTTCAAATTGAAATTCTTTCTTATCATAAATCTTTGCAAGTCAAGTAGATTACTACACACTTCAACAACAAATATAGGCACAAAGATTCTCTTTTTCTTTACTTCAGTTCCCAGCAATCACAGTTTCAGGTCCCAGAAACGTAACCATTTGTTGGCACAGGGGAAGACCCAGGGTTCAACTCTTAACAGTGCACCAACAAAACCCTGACTAGCGGCCCTTTTGGAAACACCTGTGAAGCAGGTGAAGTCTCACCCGAGGTAGAAGCGGGGTGGGTTACAGGACGCAAGTGTCTGTAACCAGGCTGGGACGTAGATATGTGATACGATCGCTTCACATAATAGTCTATTAACACTTAGGGTTAGCATGCATTAGTTCATTAACCTTATTAACATCACATAACATACCCAAGGATAGATCTAGCGTAGTAACAACAAAGATTATGCAATTCAAACACTTAGCACTTAGCACTGTGAATCCGATCTAGAATTTTAACATATGAAAAGCATTTAATCAAAACATACATATTCATTACACCTTCTAATCTAAGAACTAATCAAAACATAATAGAGATAACATTGCACAAATCAAACCAGAGACACAAGATATATGTGGTTCACACCAATGTGGGGCTACATCCACCAACCGCTTTGCTTCGTTATTATTCGTTTGAATCTTACATTCATCCACTCCTGTGCACTAAGCCACAGAGTCAAGCTTCGCACTAGACAAGAGATATGTGCACTAAGCACCAGATCCTCCTTCCAAAACTAGGTCAAGTAACAGAACCAATGCTCTATCAAGCACAAAGCCTTAATACACATACATTCCCTTGCACAAATCCACCTGAACTTCTTGCACTTAGCTGCAAAAGACTACTTCTCCTACAATACATTCTTCTTTATTTATACTTTTACAAACCCTTACAATAGGGCCAAACATGGGAAAACCCATGGGCTGACATCCCATAAACCCATTACAAAAACCCTAGAGAACCCTTACTGGGTCCACATAGCCCTCAAAAATGGGTGAGATCAGTGATCTCAGCTCCACCTGGGCGCTCCATCTTCAACTAGTGTGTCAAATTCCAAAAGTGGGCCAAATTTGACTAAGGTTTCCTCAAAACTTGGTCGAGGGACAACATTCCTCCATACCTCAATGCCTAAACCGTAATGTATCTCTCCAATATCCTTAATTTCAAATTACTGTGATAGTTGTCTTTTGATTTCGTCAATCAAAATTGTATAACTTATTGTTATGATTAAATCATCAACACATAATGAAATCAAAGAAACATTCACATGCTCATCTTTATTTATGTAAATATTTGGATCACTCTTACCTTTTATGAATCCTTGTTGGAAGAATAAGTTATAATTTTTATATATCATGATCTCATAAATGTTTTGGGACCGTGTAGTGCTTTGTTTAACCTACATACAAAATGTTCTTGTCCCTTCTTTACAAAACCTTCAGGTTGAACAAGGTACACTTATTTTAATTCACAATTCAAAAATGTTGACTTGACATCCATCTATGTAAGTCCCAATTGTAATTAGTAGATAATACAATCATAAGTCCAATGGCGTTAATTTGAGTTACAAATGCAAATGTTTCCTCATAATCTATTCCTTCCTTTTGTGAATATATTTTTGCAACCAATTTCTCTTTAAACTTGTCTATACTACCACCATAATTGAACTTAGATTTGTACATCCATTTTGAGCTTATAGGAACTTTACATTCAGGTAGTTTAGTTAGTTACTCACTGTCATTCTTCGTAATGGAATAATATTTCTCTTGTATAACATTCATCCATTCTTTATGATCCTTTCCTTTTTTCAAAATTTAAAGTTTCTTCACCACTAATTATTTGAGACATCAAAGCATAATATTTATACATAGTTAGTGTCTTGATTTTCATTTTTTATCTTCGTAGTTCCTCATTTTTGGGTGGAGCATCCGCACTCTTTCTTGGTGTACTCTTGTTTCTTGTATCGTCAATGCCACTTTGAGATTCAACATCATCTTGTTCATTTTCACCGTCTACTACTTTTTCACTTTAAATTCCTTCTTTATGAAGTTTTGATACATCTTGAGTATCATCATCTGCATACTTAGGAAATATAACATCCCTACTTGCCAATACTCTATGAGTAACAAGATCATACATTTTGTAAGTTTTGTGTTTCATCACAATAACCAATCAAAATACATTTGATTGACTTTGAATTAAGTTTCCTTCTATCTTCCTTTGGGATGTGAGAAATGCTTTACTCCCAAAAACTCTCAAATGATTAAAAAATGTTGTACATCCTTTTAATGCCTCATAAGGATTTTAATGCTCTAAAAACATGTTTGGACTTCTACTTTGTAAATACACAATTGTACTTACAACTTCATCCCATGAACTATTCAGAAGATTCTTACCTTTGAGCATGCTTCTAGCACACTCTACTACGATTATGTTCTTCCTCTCAACCAAACCATTTTGACGAGGGTCATGTGGAACCATGCACTTTTTCTAAATTCCGTTGTATTTGCAGTACTTTAATAATTATCTTGAAGTTTATTCTCCACCTTGATATGGTCTAAGGATTTTGATTTTGATTTCTAAACTCTTTGACGTATTAAAAAACATCACTTTTTATTTTCTGAGTGATGGAAATATATGTTAGAATAATAGGCTTTCTCATTTCATCGTAGACACTATAGAAATATTTTCACCCAACCATAGGCAAAAAGGCCATCCCCGAGCACTTTAACCTTGACAGATAGAATAATTTTGGAAGAAAACCCTAGAACCAATAGCCAACCAAGGTAGTATACCTCTCTCCAAAGCTAGCGTACCAAGAAGAAAGTCTAAACTATAACCAAAAAGAAAGTATAACCATAACCAAAGACCAATTCACCAATGTAGTCATTGCATCTCTCCTCTAGTCATGCACACCACTTTTTCTTATGCACTTTTAAGAGTGAGTGTAACAAATGAGATCTAGCACCCTATTATTTATATTCCTCCAAGTGACCTAACGGGGTCGACTTCTACTTATGGAGGATAATAATTTAATATAAATTATTATCTTTTTTTTTTTTTGTACTGGGGGAATCGAAAACTTATGGTTCTCGTACTTGCGTGACACAAGGTCGATACCCATCTGCTACCACTATACCCCCAAGTGCTTCCATGCAGCCCGCAAGAATGGAGCACAAGTAAATTGGGGTGAGAATCAACCTTGAGACCTATTTTTACATATTTCCTTCCATTTACATGGCACTTGCCAATCGGTCTACACCCCTGTGGGCATAAATTATATAAATTAAATATAAATTATTATCTTGAGCCAACTTGTCTTCTAAGGTTATTTCCTAACATTCTAGGGTTTCTCTTGCTTCCCGAAATATTCTAGACTCATCAAAGGTTAAATGTAGAGGTTAATACCTCCCACAACTGTTATCTACATTTTTGGTTATCAAGATGATGACATGATAATGACATGGTGATAGAAGATCTAGCTCTTCTTTAAGATCATTTTCATGAAGAAAGTTACACTTGTCAGTTTCTC
>SNQJ01S0224997.1:0-14678 GCA_010110895.2 Picea sitchensis
TAGTTTCAAATTATATTTTAGATCCAACCTTAAGGATGGAAGTTCACAAGAAAGAGATATAGGGAACCTCAAGGTTGAGGTGAAATTTATAAATTTGAATTGAGAAACATTTCTCGTAATATTCATATTGTGAAGGGAGGAAATGGCTTGGTTTTGAAAGGAAAACCATGGTTGCAATGTCCATAATCCGTGGAGAAAACTGCAAAGTTTAAACTTGGTGTTTGTATAGAGAATTATTCGTAATAGAGCTAATGTTCTACCACTCCATGATTCTATGGAGAAATTTCAATGGAATAGATTCTTCGTTCTCACACTGAAGAATTAGAGGAAAAGGATTCTTGAGGTACACTAAGTAGAGAGGGAAAAAACTTTAAAAATCTCCCCTTATGTTGTATTTTACTAAGGGGAAGAAATTTTTTGTTGAATGAGGGATAAGTGAGATCCTTGGAGGATTTTCCTTGTTGGATTTTATGATAGATGACTCATTGGTTTGAACTCTTGGGAACTTTGGTTTTGATTGAGAGAGAGATAGATCCTTGTAGGAGTTTCTTTTCATTGGTGGTATTATGTGCTATGAACCAATGCTTTGAGAATGATAAAAATTCAATGAATAACAGTCCACTTCAAGGGGGAAACCTCCTTTTACAATATATTCACTATACAAGATGAGATTATCATAAGACTAGGTCCCCTTGGTATATATATAGGAGACAAAGGGTACAATTATAATGAAGGGGTACAACTAAGGGTTCTAGCCTACATACAAATATAACACTAGAAATGTAATAATTCACTATCTAGGGGTTAATAAGGGGTTTAATACTTAACACAAGGCTTTGTCTAGGGATTAACATGCACTTCCCCTTTAGACAAGTGGTGTCCTCAAGACTTGACTAATTGCGGGTGTTTTTGCATGAATAACTCATCTTCCCATGTCGTCTCTTCCACTAGTAGGTTCTTCCATTTGAAGAGGTACTTAGTAATTGCTCAATTTCTCAATCACTTAATCCTTGTTTCAAATATTGTTTATGGTTCTAGTATGATTTTTCATTCTTCATTAATCTCTAGTAACATAGTTTGGACTAGGATCTTGTCGCCAATACCTTCTTTAAGAAAGAAACATGGAAGATTGGATGTACACGTAAAGATGGAGGAAACTCCAATTTGTAATCCATACTTTCAATCCTTTGCAACACATTATAGGGGTCATAATATCTGGGTGTTAATTTATTGTCCTTATTTTGTTGCTTGAGGGACATCTATTTATATGGTTGTAGCCTAAAAAATACCCATTCATTGCGATGTTGATTTGCGTGTTGTTCATCCTATTTTGTGCCATAACCAAGTGTTGGGGCTCAAAAATGTCCTATTTTCATCCACCTTTCCCTTCATTATTCTTCACATTTCATCGCCCCATTAACCTTTCCTGATATCATTTCATAAATATACTTGGGTTTCACCTTATTATTTTCCACTTTATTCATTTTAGTATTAAAAGAGAATTTGTGATTAAATGTTAGAAAATTGACATGTTTTCATATATATCTCAAAAATGTGTGAGCTTTGTAATGTGTAGGAATATGTGAAGGATTAAATCAAAAGGACTTCTCGAATATTTCTACCACCATTTCAATATTTGAGGAGATAATTGAAGCCTATTCCAAGGAGAAGATCATGGGGGTTTGGTTGGAATATCTTATCCAAGATGTATGAGAGATATGTGTGAGGATTTGAAGGGATTATATTTTGTAATAATGGGAAATAGGTTGAGAGAAAAGTGGATTTGTAATTATGAGATGGTTATCTTATCTTCAAGGCTCTCATGTATAAAAGAGAGTTCTCTCTCTTCATGAGGATTCAATTAAGATTGAATTAGAGTAGTCATTAGGATTTGAAAGAGAAAGGGATTCTTAGCTTTGATTCATGGTTTTGGTTTTCATGCTTTCATTATTTTGTTATGAAGATTGATTTGATTATTATAATATAAGATTGCTTCATTGGTGATAGATATCATATGTTGTTGTGCCATTCAACTCATCACATGTTGTATTTTCTTTTCCTTCATGTAGTTATCCATTCCTATATTAATTTCATTTATGAAATTTCCCATTCCTAGATTAATTTCAATTCCAAGTCGCATGTTTCAATTTGCTGCATTAGATTAATGATTCAATTTCAATTGTAGTTTAAACATTAAATTATATTAGTCCCACTTCAGTCCTGCATATACTTTGTGTGTGCTTCGTAAGTTTACGATCCTCAGATTGACAAATTAAATAGTTGGGCAAGTACTACAACTCAATTAATACAACATTAGTTCGGACCAATATAACGACTGGCATTCCCTTGTCACGATTGTTGTTCCTTTTGCAGGTAGTGTTGTTCCTTTGAATGGAACAACTGTTGTTCCCTTGTTACAATTGTTGTTCCTTTGAATGGAACAATTGTTGTTCCCTTGTTACAATTGTTGTTCCTTTTGTAAGTAGTGTTGTTCATTTGAACGGAACAATTGTCATTCCTTTTGTTACAATTGATGTCCCTTTGCAGGGGTTTCAGCTCTGGAGAAGAGGTATTGAAAACGGAAGGTAAGAACCTAAGTAGGCAACAAGTAAAACGCTTGTGCCAACGCCTACCTTCAGATGATGCATAGAGGTTATATTTTAGGACATCTTTAGAGCCCAACACCAAGTTATCCTTCAATAGTTTGAGAATCTCTTGTTGGTTCCCTATGTGGTCCTCCACTGCATGAACCTTTGTAGTTCTTTCAAGGGCGATGCGATGTATGGAGGATGATATCCATAAAGTGCCAAAAATGGGGACATTTTTTTATAATGTATGAAATTAACCAACACATGTTTTTATACTACCCAATGCTTCTTCCTCAACTACACCATGAAATGATTCAAGGTATTTACTGTGAAACATATATGGTCTATTGTTGACCAAATACATCAAATAATCTATTAGTTGCACATACACCATGGAATCCACCAACTCCGAATTTGAGGAGTCAAATTTTTAAAGTTAGTGATCAAGGGTGTGGTTGTAGGTTTTAAATCCTCCATATAAAACCTCTTCAAGATCTCAAATACATACTTACCTTACCCAATGAAAATTTCCCCTGGTCTCTACCAAACCTCCAAACCCAAGAAGTAATGCATCATGCAAATGTCCTTAATCTTAAACTTAACCGTCGTATTTGTTTTTCACCTTGCAATGATATTATATTAACATACAAGAAACAAGTCATATACATACAACACCAAAACATACATATCAATCCCAAGAAATATATAATATAAATTAGGATCTGCTTTTCTTTTGGTGAATCCCATACTATGCAAATATCCATCTATCCTAGAATACCATGCTCTCGGTGCCTTCTTGAGTCCATACAAAGCCTTATTAAGCCTACAAACATGAGACTCCTTCCCATTTACCTCAAAGGATTGAGGTTTCTCTATGGAAACTTCTTCCTCAATGTTCCCATTAAATAAATTTGTCTTTACATCCATTTGATATATCCTCCATCCTATAAATGAAACTAAGGACATAACTAGTTTAATGAAAGTGTACCTAGTGATTGGAGAAAATGTCTCATCATAGTCCACTCCCTCTTTCCACAAACCTCACCTTGAACTTCTAAATGTTTCCATCTATTGCATGTCTGATCTTATATAGACACACGTAACACACTATTGACTTCCCCTCCTATATTGGCACTATGTTCCAAACATCATTCTTCATGATGGAGGTGTTGATATTATGGTAATTGCAGGAGGTATTTACCTCCACGTGTAAACCTAGCAAGAATAGAATACTCCAGGAAGCAAGAAGAAACCCTAATGAGTTGGATAATAACCCTAGAAGACATGTCGGCTCAAGAAGATAACTTGTATTAGGTTATTAGCCTCCAAGAGAAGAAGTCAAAAAGAAGAAATAATATATAATGAACAAACATATACCTAGAATGAGAAGTCGGCCCAGGCAGTTAGCCAGAATTACTATAAATACAGGAGGCCAGTCTTCATTCTGGAAGACAGTCTCAGAATTGCAGAGCATCACTTGTGCTCACTGCAGTGCCCAGTTTTGTGCGCAGGTTTGGAGGAGAGCTTCCATTGCAGTTGCTACAGCTAGCAGATCATGTTTGTCTTGGACTATCTCTTGGTTAGGGTTTGGAATATCTGATCAACTCTTGTTGGTGCGCTATCCTTGGGGAAATGTGTCCTACCCTTTGTTTGGCTATCTAGCCTAGGTTTTTCTTCCGGAGTGATTCTTTGTCAAGGTTAAGGAGCTTGGAGGGTGGCTTCGGCCTATGGTTGGGTGACAATAGTGATATTTTCAATGGTAAAATGAGCACATCCATTATATTCTAATACGTTATGGGACCACACCTCCTTCATTCAGTCTAACCATTGGAAGGAAACATAGCTGTAAGGATATTAATCTCATTGAAGAACTGTCTCTAGTGTTTCTAGCAGGAGTAGTCACCATAACACTATCGCTAGGGTTACTAGCAGGTGCAGTTGCAGAAACCCTAATCCTCTCGTTGAGGCACCTTAAGTGAAGGGATTGACCTAATTTCTAGATATATCAATGCGCCCTAGACTAGCACATCTCCTGATACTCTCATCAAGCCAAGATGTCAAGTTTGAGTTTTTGGTTAGATCTAGGGTTGACCAAGTCAAAGGAACCATGACTTACTCTATGAAGTCATAAAACAAGTTAGATGGAGCTTCTAACTTCATAGCTTGGAAGACAAGGATTGACCTCATCCTTGCCAAGAATAAAGTGTTGGATATCATGAAAGGAAAGATCGTGGAAACAGAGTTTGAAGAAGGAAAAGAGAAGGAACCACAGAACATTGTAGTTATGGAGAAGTTTAAAGACGGTGACATCAATGCCATGAGTATCATAGTGGACTCTATAAAACACCACTTGATACCCTACATCTCCTATCTTGACTCATCAAAGAATATGTACGATGCCCTAACAAACCTCTTCTTTGTCAGAAACATTAAACAAATAATGAGTCTAAAGAATGAGCTTTGTGACATGAAGATGAATGACGATGATAACATAACATCATACTTTGTGAGGATCTCCTAGTTAATATATCAACTACAAGCTATTGAAGAGATTATTTCAGAGAAGGAATTGGTAAACATAGTACTGAATGGTCTTCCCAAGACGTGGGATGCATTTTCCACAAGCATGAACATAATAAAGGAGTATCCTACATTTGAATAACTTTGGACTTGTTGTTCTCAATAAGAATCCAGGATCAGTGCAAAAGAGAAACCCCAAAAGAAGTACAATGATCAAGCCTTCACAGTAAGATTCAAGAACTTTAGGAACAAAAGGAATTTTGGTTCAAGGAGGAAGCCAAATCAAGAGAAAGATATTTCAGAAATACAATGCTTCAATTGTCGAAAGTATGTTCACTACAAGAATCATTGTCTCGAGCTAAAGAAAAGGAAGGAGAAACACAAAGCATCATTTTCTAAAGAAAAGGAATCTACAAAGAAGACTAAGCAGGATGAAAGAGACTTCTTCTTCTTAAGGTAACAATACTCCTCTTAGTTCTTGTACATATCTTGTTTGCATCGTCTCTGTACATATATTGTATATCTATCTCTTGGAATATAATGTGTTCCAAGAAGAAATATACCTATGGAAGAACAACAAGATAAGGATTGTTATCATTATACAAGTCAGATAATACACATGAAATGATGAAATACATCAAACAAATCATGTGGAAGTTATTACAAGATAAGCCAAAATTAGAATCAATCATGAAGAGACTTAGAAGAAGCAAAGGCAGAAAGAAGTCAACAATCAATAGGAAATTGGAGAAAGACTTATGAAATTTTGCACAAGATAATAAGTCAGAAGCGTGGACTTTGTTAGATGGAGGGAGTTGATTATATATTACAGAAGACAATAAGGATGCATACGGAAGCATGGACTCTGTTAGATGGAGGGAGCCTATTATATGCACTCATACATGAATCAAGGATTAGGAGGGACCTAATCCTATGATCCATTGAATATGATGAAGTATATATCCATGGTAGCAGCCATGAAAGATAGTACGTGTTTAGTTCAACCTCAGAAGAAGTCTTCTTTGAAGAGACGCATTAAAGTATCCCTGGTTTTCCATCCACATCCATGATCCTATAATGAAAGGAATAAGTGGAATCTTTAGGGCATGGAATCTATAAGAAACTCCATGGACCCAAGAGCTAAAGAAAAACATCAGAAAGAACATGAAGATTCCAAGAAAGAAAGAGAAGCTAGAACAACTATTCACTGTATTAAGAATCACAAGATTACAAGCCTGATATGAACTCACTAAAAGCAATCAAGCAGAGGAGTTGAAAGTTATGATGAATAACAGTGTATATATGAAAGCATTGCAAGATCCAAAACTATAGGTTCTCCCAAATGGAGGGAGAAGATTATGACAATTACTTGTTCCAGTAAACTAGACACACCTCTATATGAGTCTTTATATCATCCACAATATCCATGGGTTGGAGTTCTACATCAGATGAATGCAAATACTGTTCTCCAGATCAATTGAAAAAAGAGCATATGAAGAGCAACCTCGAGACTTCGAAGCATACCAGAAAGAGACCCTTGTATGCAGATGGAAGAAGATAACTTGGTGGAGAACCTCCAGTGCACAGCAGAAGCATGGTGAATATTTTCTATAACATAGATATTGTATCAAGATGATTACTCAGAAGATCAGATCTCATGATGACAGAAGAAGTGCCACATGGATATGTTCCAGTTTTTCAAACAATGATATACTTTATTGATCAGAGCTACATGAAGCCTTCAGAGAAAACCAACGTTCCAGACTGAAGTACATTTGAAATCAAGAATTACATTATCCATGATGAATTCCATAAAGGAGAAAGTGGTTCTCCAATACATATCTCCACAGATGAGTAGATAAGAAGACATTTTGGTAAATATTATGTCCAAGATGAAAGAGTTTGCGTACTCAAGCTGGAGCTCGTGGAGATGAATTCCTTATTGAAAAAGGAAGAGATGAATCCCAGGTTGGGAGGGAGAACTGATGTATTATTGATTGATGGACGATCATTTTTCAGTTCGAAAAATGGTCCAGGATGAGAAGTTTCTTTCTAGTTCGGAAAGTGGATTGAGATTTCTGATGGACAAACATTTTCCAGTTCAGAAAATGGTCCATATTGTTGATGTACCATAGACAGCGACTTCCCATTGTGGTTAACATGGGAAGTGGTCTAGGGCAGTATCTCTTCTTGAGGGTTACTCAAGAATACTGGCCCACCTCGCTCGACAAAAATTTCCCATTGTGGTTAACATGGGGAATGGTCCATTTTGGAGTTTGGTGCAGGACAGTCATTTCCTTTGGAAATGGTTCAGACAGTCATTCCTTAGGGAGGATTCATTCTCTCCAGGTTGCACTTTGTTTAGTGTCGGAAGAATGGCCTAGGGTGGGGAATGGTCCAGGTTCAATAATCAGGTACATACATTCCTTAGGGCATACTTACTCTCTCTAGGTTACACTTTATTTAGTGTCGGAGGAATGGCCCAAGGTGGGGAATGGTCTAGGCTCAGAAATCAGGACAATTATTCTTCCTTGCTTGAGAAGAATAGTCCAGATAGCTTATCATTGATGTCTTACATTTTTGAGGGAAGATACTCTTCCGAGATCTCACATATGTGACTGGAAGAATGGCCCAGATGATTTAGTTCATATCGTAACATTGTTTCTGTGCAGGTTGATATCAGATGATTGTTATGAAGACCATATGTCTCTAAACAGTAGATGTATACTACTGTGGTGGATGTGTTCCACTGTTTGATCAAGTATCTGTGTAATACTTGGTGTGGTAGTATACCACTAGATTGTAGTTGTTTACTACTATGGATAGACACATTTGTGTTCTATTAAATGATATTGTTCCAATTAACTTGAATACTATCAGCAGTGTTGAAAATGATTATCAGCTAGATGGATGATCAATGAACAAATATTTCCTAGATAGAAAATGGTTCAAAACATTTATTCTTCTAGATTAGAAGAATGGTTCTTGTGTCACTTTGTGGAGGGAACATCATGTCTGATTACTCAGATAGAGTATGGTTTAGAGAGATGATGCAATTGATGACATTGATGGTGATGATGGTGCTCATGATCTAGTCATAATATAGTCTATACAACTATGTTGATTCTACCAGGTGAATGGTATGTTTTTTTCTCAAGACCATTACCTGTAATACCTCCTTAGCTAGGAGGGAGTGTTGATATTATGGTAGTTGTGGGAGGTATTTACCTCCACGTGTAAACCTGATGAGAATAGAATACTCTGGGAAGCAAGAAGAAACCCTAATGAGTTGGCTAATAACCCTAGAAGACATGTCGGCTCAAGAAGANTATGAAGACCATATGTCTCTAAACAGTAGATGTATACTACTGTGGTGGATGTGTTCCACTGTTTGATCAAGTATCTGTGTAATACTTGGTGTGGTAGTATACCACTAGATTGTAGTTGTTTACTACTATGGATAGACACATTTGTGTTCTATTAAATGATATTGTTCCAATTAACTTGAATACTATCAGCAGTGTTGAAAATGATTATCAGCTAGATGGATGATCAATGAACAAATATTTCCTAGATAGAAAATGGTTCAAAACATTTATTCTTCTAGATTAGAAGAATGGTTCTTGTGTCACTTTGTGGAGGGAACATCATGTCTGATTACTCAGATAGAGTATGGTTTAGAGAGATGATGCAATTGATGACATTGATGGTGATGATGGTGCTCATGATCTAGTCATAATATAGTCTATACAACTATGTTGATTCTACCAGGTGAATGGTATGTTTTTTTCTCAAGACCATTACCTGTAATACCTCCTTAGCTAGGAGGGAGTGTTGATATTATGGTAGTTGTGGGAGGTATTTACCTCCACGTGTAAACCTGATGAGAATAGAATACTCTGGGAAGCAAGAAGAAACCCTAATGAGTTGGCTAATAACCCTAGAAGACATGTCGGCTCAAGAAGATAACTTGTATTAGGTTATTAGCCTCCAAGAGAAGAAGTCGACAAGAAGAAATAATATATACTGAACAAACAGATACCCAGAATGAGAAGTTGACCCAGGCAGTTATCCAGAATTACTATAAATACAGGAGGCTAGTCTTCATTCTGGCAGGCAGTCTCATAATTGCAGAGCAACACTTGTGTGCACTGCAGTGCCCAGTTTTGTGCGCAGGTTTGGAGGAGATCTGCCATTGCAACTAGCAGATCATGTTTGGCTTGGAATATCTCTTGGTTAGGGTTTGTAATATCTGATCAACTCTTGTTGGTGTGCTATCCTTGGGGAAAGGTGCACTACCCTTCGTTTGGCTATCTAGCCTAGGGTTTTCTTCCGGAGTGATTCTCTGTCGAGGTTAAGGTGCTCGGAGGGTGGCTTCGGCCTATGCTTGGGTGACAATAGCGATATTTTCAATGGTAAAACAAACACATCCATTATATTCTAACATGATGTGTACTCCTCCACCATGGAATCCCATCATACATATTGGTATAATACCTCCTGATAACTAGAAGTCTCATAATCTATAATGTTTTTAATCAATTCCATGTAGTTTGGAAACTTCTTCGGAGGTCTTCTCTCCCTAAACGTGCCCCTAGGAGCCTCAACATACTTCTAAGTATCCCTCGATGTCTAAGTGAACCATCGAGGTCTCTTAACAAAAGTGGAAGGGGACATTGTTCTCCTCTTCAACAAAAGGTTGTTGTATTGCTTTGGAAGTCACTGGTGACCCTGGCTTAACCTTCCAAGTTTCCTGCTTCTCATCCTCTTCCATTAGAATAGGCTCATGAGACTTTTTGGATGCAAAGTATTCCTCAAACTTTACATCCCTCCCCACTACTATCTCCCTCTTCTCTGGAATATAGACTCTATAGGACTTTGAATTCTCATTATAACCCACAAATAAACCCTTCATGATGGAAGGATCCAACTTGGTCCTCTTCTCTACCAGTACATGGATATAAATTAGACAACCAAAGATACATAAATGACTCACCTCTAGCTTCACACTAGTGAATTACTCCTTTGGTGTTATGTCCTCTAAGATCCTATGAGGACATCAGTTCTGGCTGTAGATTTTTGTGTTTCATTCCTCTACCCAAAGAAACATTGGTAAGTCTTGGTCATGAATCACAACTTTAGCAGCCCCTATGATGGATTTATTATTCCACTCTACAGCCCCATTTTTATATGGGTTATATAGAACAATCAACTCCCTTTTGACTCATACCTACTTGTAGAAACCCTCAAAATCCTTGGAGGTATACTCACCCCCATTGTACGAATTCAAGAATTTTATCTTCTTCCCTATCTAGATCTCAATTAATGCTTTGAACTCCCGAAATATACTAAATAACTCATCCTTGGTCTTTAGGAAATAGAACCAAGTCTTGCGAGAGAAGTCATCAATGAAGAAAACATAATACATTCTTCCTAAAATTGATGTTATTGATATTGGTTCACAAACATCTGAATGCACTAGATCTCAAATCTCCTTAGACCTATGCTCATTGCTTGGGAAAGTAGACTTGGCATGATTTCCATACTCCCTATTGCTCGACATTGAAATATGGAAGACCTATAACTATCTCCCTTGGAATAGGAAACACTCTACGATGTAGGTTCCCCATCCTATTATGCTACAACTTGCACAAACTATCACTTTTATGAACTAGGGCTCAAACAGGTTCACCCTACAACCTGTAAAGATTACCTTCCCTAATCCCTATTACCTATGTTGGATTTGAGCTAGTTTTCTTTATTCTGATGGGGACCTACCATTGCTTGAGCCCAATTACATAGCCATTATCCTCAATAATCAAAACTGAAAGAAAGTTCCTCTTGAGACTTGGAAAAAAAAAACATCATCAAATCTAAAGAGCTTCCTTACTTTAGTTGGAAGGGAATAGTACCAACTCCTACTACTAGGTACTTGGCATCATCACCAAGCCTATCCTGTAGTCTTGAGTCTTTCGATGTTAAACTAGAAAATAATTTTTGGGCTTATGTCATATGATGAGATACTTCATTGTCCACTTATCACACACTCCTCAGAACCATGCTAGTAGAAAGGCGAGATAGCATCGAAAAATCCTTCTCGAACTTAGCAACAAGATCGCTCATCTAATTTTATGTAGAGGTTTCTACCTTATTTTATTGCTACTTCACTTTACCCTTCTTCTTTTGTACAGTGTGATGCATAAATACCATGAGTATGAAAAATGAAGCACATGATTTTACTCAAGTCATTTCCTGGTCGTGAGGTTGACTTATCCCTCTTTCCCTTAGCCTTGTTGGGTCCTTTGCATATACCCTTATTTGTTTGACCAAATAGACATAGGTTCTTGTCACCACCCTTCTTGTTGGCCTTTGACTCCATCTAAGATTCCTATTGGATAAAATCATCCTACGGCCTTTCAAAGTTAGGAAAGTTCTCACAAGCACAAATACCTTTGACAATTTTTTCCCATGAAGCTAGGAATCCATTCAGTGTCGTGTTCACCAACTCTACATATGCAATCTTATCCCCAACTGTTGCAAGTTGATCATGAATCATCTTGACCTTAATAAGGTAACTAGTGATTGAATCTGAACTGCTCATCTCCATGGAATTTTCTTTTCAATATCATCTTTATGTTTATGTTATCATTCTAACAAAGACCAACGAGGGAATCAAACATCTCCTTTGCATTTTTATTCTTAGATATATGAGGAATTAAATGATCTTTTATGGTAACCATGGTCATCCACTTGACCTTCACTTCCTCCTTCTTGTGAGCTACCAACTTTTGTGGATTTGTGGGTTCTACCACAACATCTTTGATGATGTCTCAAAAATAATTCCCTTCTAATAGAAGTGTAACTCTAACATTCCAAGATAAGAAATTTGAAACACCAACCAATCTGCCCTTGAATTTAAGGCCAATTGATGCCATCATTGAGATCTACTGCACAAACTCTCAAATATGAAAATTAGTCCTTAAAAAATATTAAAAACCTCTAATTGTCGGTACTTGTTTTCAGTAGTTGATTTACCATTGCAAAACCTTAAGAATCTGAATCAAAGGGAAGCTCTAATACCATTTAAAAATTCCCAACCCTAGGTGACTGTTGTCCTTATGATCTCAATTAAATAGATAAATTGTTGAATTTAACTTAATACAAAATTAATTTCAGATCATAACATCAATCACATAATAGCTAAAAATGTAAATAGTAGAAGCATAAAACAATTTCACACATACATAGGTAATTTCTCCTTCAAAAAATCATATTTTTATTCATTAATCAAAACTTATAATAAAACCTCCACAAATTCCTAAAACAACAACTGCGTGATTATCAAAATCACCTCACACTGAGTTGACCTACAAAGAAAGTATATCTTACATAGAAAAGAATGATAGCAATTGCGCACTCTATTGTATGACTGGTGTACGAATTCATACGACTGCATGGATATGTTGTACAACTGTATTTTCAACCTACCGAAAACCTACAAGTCAATCTTCTTCTTGTTGCACACTGATTTCTCTCATCTGGTCATTGAACCTGCTCAATTGTTCAACTATGAACAATACCTCTCTATCTTGTCTTATTTATGCTTTTTTGAAACTCTAATCTACCAAAACCATAATCTGATTTTGAAATGTATGGTTGAGATTAAATATAGTCTAAATCATTAATGCATTAAATGCACTTTATTAGACTCAACTGAAAAACATAAGATATTTCACTTTATCCTAAGTGAATCGAAGATAGAATTAGTGACCACTTTTCTGAAGTGGTCACCAATGAAATGTCTTGAACCACTTCCTGCATGTTCACATTGAGACCTGTGCACTAATTTTTTTTGTTAACTAATTAATTTCTTGTAGCTTATCAACTACAATTACATATAGATGTAACTGTTGTTTATTACCATAAATTATATGCATATACAACATACTAAAATAGACATGAAATGCAACTAATAAATTAAATTACAGTAGCATATAAATAATTCTTATACACAGAGTTCATGCACAACAATTTAACTCGTTAAATAACACAACAACAAGACAAAACACTTATATTTTAAATTCAGTTGTGCAACCGATTATTTGAGACATGTGTTCCACCCAACCATAGACTTGTTGTTCCAAATCTCAACAACAAGTTGTTGGAGATATTACACACTCACCTAGAATTATTTTCCTAAGTTTGATAGTCCAATGTTGATAACAATTCCTTAGATGAGAATATTCTCTCTAGAGAATATTCCCCTACAAAATAGGGTTTTCCTCTTCAATTTAGAGTCAATTAGACTTAGTTAGACTAGTGGAAGTCACGCATGCATGGAAATCTCGGTTTTATCACCAACACTTTCATACGTCTCTCTCACTTCCACACATGTGTCTTGGTTAACTGATGATTACATGGATCAATTAACTAGGAATAGGTGGCAGTTCACTCTAGTGTCTGTCAATGAGTGTCTAGATCTCTCCAAATCATTACTACGGAACATCAGTTACTCATGTAACCTATATCTAATGTAAATTATTCACTCTTTGAGTGTGGAATACGATTAATACAATTCTATTTTTTTCTCTCCAATTTTTCTCTAGTCTTCTCATTTTTATGCAAACTGTGTATGCATTTTGCTAGCTAGATATTATATGTGCAGGTTCATCCACATTTACATGGTATCATAGCTGACAGATTTCTAGGAAAAAGACACACCAAATTCTTTTTTGCAGGTACTGAAGATTGAAGACAACGGGAAAAACAAAATCTTCAAAAGAATTCATTCTTACACCATACAATTTCTTTGCATGGAAGGAAAAAATGATAGTGCATCTTCGAAGTAGAGGATTATATAGGTTAACCATGAACACAAATATCAAACCCACATCAGCCATAGAAAAATCCAAGTATTGGAATTGAATGGATGAAACATTTGGAACTATTTGCAGTCTCATTTCTCCTCAGCTCCTCTTTCACATATCCTCGCGTAAAACCCCCAATAAAGCCTGGACCACCATGGAAGGGTTTTTTGAAAACATGATGAGATTATGGGACACATGCTCGAGGTGGAATTGGTCACTTTGGATTCAAAAACCTTCGACAATATCCAAGATTTATTTACCAAATATAAGGATTCGTTGTCGCAACTCAAGGCTTGCGGGGTTGATAAATCTAAGGAGGAGAAACAAATGATTCTTACCATTCTCTCCAAACTTAGTCTGGAATACTCATTGTTTGTATCCACATTTAATTCAGTTATCCTCGCCTCTGGAGCTACCTGAAAAATGCCTTCTCTTGAGATCTTTATCGAGTCTCTGACGCAAGAGCAGGATAAGCTCATCAACATGGGAAAAATAAAAGGCCCCAAGGTGAATGCACTTGTTGTACAATATGGTAGCAATCATCGAAATCAGAAATATAAATAAAAAGACAAAAGGAAATCACATGAAAATCTAAAGAAAGAAGGGTACTCAAAACCCTTCAACGATGCCTCATGATCTAAAGGTGGAAAGGGAAGAAAAGGGGAGAAATGCACTTATTTCTATAAAGGATTCCATCCAGAAT
>SNQJ01S0224999.1:0-14210 GCA_010110895.2 Picea sitchensis
CTTTAGCTTGATTAGGGTTTAATTTTAATCATTTAATGTAAAACAATATGATTTTTAGTATTTTGGCCTTCTCGACCTTTTTATGACCTAAAAGTGAAATTAGGTCATGGTACAGTATAAATTGAGGGTTTTCACTCTCATTTTTTCATCATCTTTCACTCACTCATTAGTGAGGTCTGAAATTTGCACTACACTTGGGTTCTTTGGATGAAATTGTGAAGCGCACCTGTTGAAGGAAGGTATTTTTGGATTTTTATTGGAATTTCTTCGCATTTCTTGATGGAAGGTGTTACAACTAGGGTTTGCTATGTTATTTCTTGGTGAAATGTAAGTAAATTTCTTCAAAACTTCTTGATTGAATGGTTGTATTTTTATTTCTTGCATATATTGTTATAAATTTGTTGAATAAACCCTAGGTGACAAGCACACATTGTAGGTCCTTGTCTCATGTCCCCGCCAAGATTTTCATCCATTATTTGAAGAGAGAAAGAGCCTAGCCGTAGTTACACTCTTTTTCCCCTCTTATTTTCTAGTCGTTTTACTTTCTGAGATAAGAAGAAGAAGATAGATCAAGGCCTAGTTCCTCTACACATTGATGGGCTGATTTTCTAGGGTTTTCTGGTAAAGCCTTGCCATAACAACACGTTGCCTTGCAAGCCCTCTTGTCTTAGTTTTATGCCATTTTCAGAGCTAGCCGTTTTTTCCATTGACCTAAGGAAGGAGGAGAGAGCACTGAGGCCTAGTTTCCCTACACCAAAGTGAGCCTCTCTCCCCTAGGGTTTTTGTCCTTGAGGCCTTGCTATAGAAACACCTCAAGGCTTAATCCTCCAGTACTTAGCCTTATTATCTTCTTTGATCCTTCAGCTCTTGTGTCTTCCCTTTGACTCCATTAACCCTAGGAACACACTGATCTAAGACCGAACTTTTGAGTATTATGATAAAAACCACTCTCAATACTTTGAATAAAACCCTAACTATTCTAACCCTAGCCTAGGACTAACCCTACTAACTAAGTGTTGCCATCATCTCTTACTATTAATACCTTTGTGCAACTAATCATTCTACTTATGAGCAATTGAATGCTTATTAAAAAGGAATTACTAGAATAAAGTGTTGATTGTTACAATGAATGCCACATTTTTAGCATTTATTGAAGAAGTGATATTATATATACCATTTCTATTTTATAAACATTGACTTCGTCAATATTTGTTTCTCAATTGCTTATATATATTAGATATCCATTGCTTACATGAAGTACTAACCAAGTGAGCAAGCTTGCATATATTAGTTTCTTGTTGCCTTATCTCTGGCAGGTGCATCTCTTTTTGGTTATACTTCTCTTTATTGGCTATTAGCTAGACTATATACTCAGTGGTGACTTGTGAGGGGGGAAATTTACCTTTGTCTTACAATCCTTTGCCTCCTCAAAACCCTAGGTCACTGGGGACGTCTCCCCTGGGTCTTACCTCCCTAAACATAAAGAACCATCCTATCGAGGTGATATTGGGTGGGATTGGTTCCAGTTACACCAGTTTGCCTCTTCACATCTTCTTTTACCCTAACTACAAACTGTGCGATAACAGGTACCACAATGACGCCAAAATTCTAAAAGATATAACCCAATATTTCTAGTATTGTAATCTAACACAACTTTTTCAAAGATCCAAATATTGAGGTAAATTTTCTTATTGGTTGCACACTTCACATCAGTTTTGTTTTAACCATGGGTCTTCACCATTTATAACAAACAAAACAAGCATGGACCCACTGCTAATAGGTGTCCATAGCCCCGATGGATTTACTTGTTCTTCCCACACTATTATTAGTTCTTTCAACTTTGTTTTTTATTTCAGAACATGCTCACCCTTTTAGATGTGTATATAGATATGCATATGCACATAGGGTGTGAAGGAAGCAGATTGGTACGAGATTTTCTTTGATTTGATGAGTAGATGTTATGCATTTTATTTTAATCCCAAAAAACCATCATATTATTGTCCATTTATTAATATCAAGTGAATTGAGCTCAAAGAAAAAGATAGATAGACACTTTCCTATACTTATGGATTATCAGGTACACTCAACAGGCATATGTGTTCCACCACAACTATCGGTCCACACCCACATCTAAGAAATTCATGAATGAACATTCATATAGAGCATCTCATGCATCTTATGACTTGCAAAATATTTCTTCAGTATGTGACCAAAATTGGACCAACCCCTAACTGAAGTTTTAAAGAGTAATCCTCAAGGAATATCGAGAAGTCAAATTAGCTCAGGGAACATACCAACATTCAAATTGAAATATGGAAGCACCTTATACAAGAAGAAAGCAAGACTGAAATTAGAAGTTAATTCATGAAACAAACAATTAAACTAAGAGAAGTCTAAAGCTAGAATGTCAGCCATCAAAAGGATGAAAATTGGTTGAAAGATAAGAATAGAACCCAACAAAAAGAAATAAATCCAGTGCAACAACAACAAAAGTGTTTTCAGTGAAAGCTTAAAAATTAATCCCAAGGAAATAACCAATCAAGAAACATTAATCATTCAACATCAAGCCCAATAGAAAGAACAAACAAGACTACGAGAATTGATAATCTAGTTGAAAATATTCGCAACACAATCCTCCAATCCAACTGTCATATAGAACTTCTATCATTTAGTGCAACAAAACAATATCTCGAGAATCTATCAACATGAGTTAATGTAGGTTCTCAATAAAAAAAAATTAAAAAAAGAAAAACAATTACATGGAACATTCCACAAACCCATAAGCTCTTGATATTTCGTGACATGAGCAATTTCTTTGCATATTTGAAAATAATTAATTTTTTAATAGAAAATACATTTCATATTTCTCACCAAAGCATCAATTTCTATTATCTTGTAAAAGATAATCATTAACCACAAAGATCCCAATAATTCAATTTGATAAGGCAAAGAGGAAAAAATGATAGGAATGGTGGTCAACAAAATAGTCGTTAGAATGACTCCAAACATCACCTAGATCAGAAACACATAAGTGAGTACATGGATGAGACTCAATTTACGATCAGTTGTTGAGTCGTTGGAAATCACATTTTATGAATAAAATTGTTGCAAAGGAATCTGAGCAACCAAGTTTAGATTAACACTTCCCTAGGTTGCTTTCATTTCAGAAGAAAAATAATGAGTTGTTGATTGAACAAGACATTTCCCAACCAACATAACAAAAGAGAATGGTGTGATCAACTCTTAGACAGTTTGGGAAGAACTCTTCCTTTAAATGACTGACTTATTAAAATGAAATTAAACTAAAAATAAAAGTAAAGATTAAAATTAAACTAATCCTAGGAAAAACATGCTAAGCTAACGTAAAATTAAACTATATTGGATGTCATAAAACTCATGTAAGTTTCAATGCAATCATCGAGTATCTATTTGTTATCCACTCATTCAAATATCACAACCTTCTTGAGAGATAAGCACCATGTTATCTCCCTACAATATTCCCTTCAATATGAGGCTTAGTGTCGTTGATAATTGAGAGATTTGGATCCTCTACACATAATGTCTTGTTCCTGAAATTAGAATTAATCAAATTAAGAAAGAACAACCATAAGACTTCAATTCCATCTATCTTCTAAAGATACCATTCCACCAACAAATTTTAGTTATAAAAATTCGACTCGAAGATTATCAACAATGTACTCCAAAGCATGTGTTTCCTTTGATTATTGACGACAATGATGTGAAATATTGTATGATCATATTTATCCTTGTGAGAGGAAAGAGGAAATTATCATGAAAAGGGAACAATTAAGATATTATGGAAAGGTGAAAATAATCTCAGGTTACAACCTAGATGGATTGACTTCCCCAACAAAAATGAAAAATATGATTAGAAATTGAAATTGGATGAAGTGATTAAGATCAAATTTCTAATAGGTGATAAGATTAGTATTATGGGTGTTGGTTACTATCTTACTTACTCTTCTATTCTATCTGAGTTTATTGACCTAGGGTTCATGTCTTTTTGGGTTTCTAACAAAGCCTCTAAAACTATTGGCCCTCTTGGTAAACCAGAAGGCAACACAACACACAAAATGCGTTGCACAGTCTCACCCAAGATAACTTTAATGGGTGGTTGTAATACTCAGTTGTTTACAACCTAGGCTTGAGTGCAAGATATGAGAACTGTATATTGAACCATTATTATAACTTGTAAATGCAATATACTATCATTTTCAAATAAACAGGAAATATAACAACTCATCCATTTAAGCATAACAATAACTACTGAAGACAACAAAGATATGCATGCATTCATCACAAAACACAAATGTTATCGTGGTTCAACCCCTCTTGGGCTACATCCACAAAGATTTGGCTCTCAACTCTTTTATTATAGTATTTACGCATCTACAACGCTGCGTGCTTATAGCTCTTCCCCATTGGGTGAGATCTATATGAGGCAGACTAGATCGCACTAGGCTCCTCAACCTGCGATCTAACCCTCGAGATCTAACCTCCTTCATCTTCTCTAGCTCAAAAAATTATACAAAATAGATCCTACAACAAAATAGTACATATCACAACAACTCATAGATAACTAGATAAAATCGATAATACTTCGAACCAAAAACAACTCTATGATACCTAAGTATATATATTTATACATTTCTGTCTCTTCATACATTACAATACATTACCAAAACCCTAACCCTAGAGTCATTAGGTCTTCCCTGCATGCGCACGTGTTGTTCTTCCTTCCAGCTGTCGCTTTCCTCATGCATTCCTTCTTTCCCAAAATAGCCTTGCCTTTCTTCTTTGGCCTGCTTCCAACATGCCCCCAACACTGACATGTGGCTCATCCCGAGTCACCTAACACAATTCTTCAATCTCCCTGGTGACCGCCTAGAACTTCTCTTTGAGCTTTGTTGCCTGTGTCTGTGCCTACGCAGTCTTCTCCTTGAATGTGTCCACTATTTGTACTGCAATTTCATCCTTGATAAATTATGTGCACTCTACCTAGGTCTGTGTTATGTGTGTTTTGGCTTCCTCTACCTGTGCCAGGACTTCTGCTACCCGTTCTTGGAATGGTTCCATTTGAGCCTGGCGATCCTTCTTTTGTGTTTGTGCAATGGTGAGTTCTATCTAAAATTTCTTCATATCCTGCATCCCTTTGATGCGCTTTGTGATGGACATTGTCTTCTGCCTCTGCTTAAGGTTCTGGATAGCTGTGCTTATCCTTTATTCCTCCTTGTCCCACTTCTAGATTTTCTGATCCTCCTCAAGCTTTGTCCAAAGTTGTGCTGCATTCACGAACAAGTCAACTGCTATGCTAACCTATCGCTCTATCTCTTGTAGCTGATCTACTTCTTCCTACTTCCTTTGCTCCTTCACTATTGGTGGAGTAGTGGGTGTGAGATTCTCTCAAAGATTCTCGATCTCCATCTAATATTGATCGATTGCCTATGCAATCTGATCAATCTTTTCTTCTGTTGTGATTTCATCCACCTGCATGGTCTTTGGAATCCTCTCATATGTTCCCATGACTTTTTGCTCCAATCTATTCCTCCACTCCCTTTCCTCTTGGGTCTTGAACTTATCCTTGTCACATAATATTGCCAACATTTCCCACTTCTCTGTTGCCTACTACAACTCGGCTAAGTCTAAAAATGCTCGAGACTGTACCTCGTGGTTCATGCTAACCTGCAACTTGTGTAGAGGCCTGGATGGTATCCATGGCATTACCAGTTGGATTTGGATTAAGTCTTTAAGGGGTGTCTACCCCAAGATCTCATCCATGCACAACATACTAGGTGAAATGTGAAATGTTGCATTTGACTACAATATCGTATGGACTATGTCTCGCTCTCCTTCTTCCAATTTTTCCTTTGTCTGCGGTGTTTATAGATTTGTTCCCCTGCTATTGCTAGTTGTCTGTACTTCCCTGATTTTCTTGAGGAACTGCCAAATGTCTACCAACTCCTCTTGAATCCTTTCTTTGTGGTGCACAACATTGTCAAAATCCTCAGCTAGGCAATCCTGGACCATTTGGGCTATCATTTCTCCATCGTCCTCTGTGATCGTATACTCTAGAGGTGGTATTTGTTCCTTTGTTTTCTTACATGCGCCTCCTGTCTGTGTGTTTGGCCTCTTGTTCCCCCCCAGTTCCTGTGATTTGGGATTTGGTGCGGTCCCTTATGCTGCCTCAGGCTGTTTTTGCTACACTTGAGCCGGCTACGTAGTGTTATTTTTCCCCTTATGGGTCACTGTCTTAGCTTCCCTTTCATCTATCTGGTTTTTCTTTGTCTGTCCTGTCCTCCATTTCTTGGGAACCTTGGATTTCTTGAGGCTGTTTTTCTCCTTGCCCTGCCTCTTCTTCCACTGTCCTTTTCGAAAATTCTTGGGTAAGGACTGGAATCTTCCACTCATCCTCCCAGTCTTTTATCACCATGTTGATGTCTCCCTCTCTGATACAGTAGCGCATCTGTAGCCACTGCTTATCGGAATCCTTCCACTCTTGTATCCACATTGTATGTCGCGTAGGTATCCCTCAAATATGGACCCGTTCATCCTTTTCTACCTAGCATTCGATGTAGCTCTCAACAATATGTATCTTGCTCCTTGGTTTGGTTTGGGTTTGGTAACGAAAGTTACATACCTTAGTTCTCTCCAGCCCATACAGGCTATTAGCATGATTTACCATGAATAATGAAATTATGTTCCTAGATTATGTGCATCCTTGCAGTCATCCAAGAACAAATTCAAGAGATACGATGCCCAACTTACTGTGGTGCCTTCGGCACATTGAGCTACAAGTGTGACAACCCCAGCTGGAACTTCCTCCCTGTGACATTTTCTTAGCATCTTACAGGCTAATTTTTTTGCGCCCATTTGTGTTGCAACATCGTTGATCCTCTTGATAATGATCCCTTGTGTACCCATGTCGGTAACATACTTCTCCTTCATCTCTTCCACTAATGCTTTCTCCCTGGCTTTGTTTTCCAAAAACTACACGAGATCCATGCCCTGGAATGGTAACCCTATTATGTTCACAATCAGCTCTATGTCTATCGAGATGAGTCCAACCATATGTCCCCGCTATGTGTGACTGCTAACAACTGTTTGACGCATGCGCTTGCATACTGACCTCTGCAAAAATTTGGTAGTTCCAATAGACCTAAAATCCTTGTTTTCCCCAACCCTGTTGCCCATCAAAGTGGCTGATCCATTGGTTCCCCAACTGGATTTATTCCCACAGTCTCTAAGTATACTCTCTTTGAAAATTCGGGAAACTTGTCTGGGTCTGCCATATCGTGGTCTGAGTATTTTAGCTTGTGAATAATCCCTAGCAAGCCTGATTCGACCCATACCCCATCTGGTATGTGTGGTAGAATGAAAGGCTTCTTGTGAGGTGACTTAGGTACTTGCTGCTTGTCTTTATTCGGTGGTGGTGGCTGGCTCGAGGTTCCAGCGACTCCCGGTTGTTCTTCGGAATACCATTTTGGCCAACCTGTGATGTCCTCTACTGTTCCTTCTGGTGGGTGGTCTGAGATAGTGGTTTGAGACTCATCTGGCTCAACTGCTGCTTCCAGATTCGGTGTCATTCCATTGACTCTCAGAGCTTCTTTGGTGTTCTCTGGTTTCACCTCCTTCAGGGTTTCTGCGTCCTAGTTCTGCTGCTTCTGTATCTCTGCTGGTCTATCTATATTCGTACCCTCCAGTGCCGGTTGTTGGGTTTCTTCCACTATAGGTGTGGGGTTCACTGGTATTGTGTCTTGGAATGGGATTTTGTCGACATCGACAATCTCCAACGACTGTTGTTCGCCTTCTTCTGATTGTACCTGTGACCTGGTTCTAGCTCTTGGTTTTATGGTGCCTTGGCTTGCTTCTGCTTGCTTTAGTGGTGAATGTAAGACGTTTGTTGAGTTTGAATGGTCTATGTGACCTCTGTGGACTTGACTCTATGCTCCTTAACCTCTATCTCTCTCTGTCTGTTCTCCTTTCACAAATGGACTCTTTTCTCCCACGTATGTGTGTTGTATGGGATTCACATGAATCTTGTTGAATATGATTCCTTAATTATGGGTTCAATGCACCTCCAACTCTTTCATACTTGCCATTACTCTGCCTCACCGACTCCAGTTGGTGCGATTAATGTGGTGTCCCATCGATCCTTTCCATCATTCAATTCTACCTAACTCCATCTTGTCATACTTCTTTTGTCATCTTTTCGTTTCCCGCTCATTTCCATCGTGACCTAGACACTGTCCTTCTCCTCTCCGAGTTTGTGTTCCTAAGTATGCATGCCCTTTCTTTCTTCGGTGCACTATGCCTCTGTTGGTTCTTTTTGATATACAATTTTTTTTTTTTTTTACTGCGCGGTGGGTGGTCGATTGTCCTTGTATAGCTTCAGTCAGATCCCATTGATCATCCCTCTGAGTCAATACTAGATCTCCTTCCTTGAAAGTTTTCTTCTTGATGTGTCTATCATGCCAAGCTTTGTCCCTTTCTTTTAGAACTTGTTGGTGGAACCCTGCTAAGATCCGATCTTCCTCCATGGTCATTAACCAATTTAGTCTCTCATGTACTACGTATCATTCTGTCATATTTGTGATTACTGCTACACGCAATCTTGGTACTCAAAATTCTAATGGCACCAATGCTTCTTGGCCATAGACTAGTTTAAATGGCATGTGCCCTGTCAACATTTTGTACATAGTCCTATAGGCCTAGAATAATGCTAGGGCTTTGAGGTCCTAGTCATCCTTGTTGATGTTACAGATCTTTGTCAGCGCATTCTTCAGGATTTTTTTAAATGCTTCCACTATGCCATTTGCTTGTGGGTGATATGGTGTGCTCTTATGATGATGGACTTCAAACTCTTCATTCATAGCACTGATGATGCTATTTATGAAGTGCATTCCTTAGTCGCTCATCAAAACTCTTGGTCACCCAAATCGAGTGATTATTTGTTCAAATAAAAAGTGCGCTACTGTTTCTGCGCTGCAATCCTTTACTGGTGTGACTTCTGTCCATCTTGTTAGGTACTCCGTCACGGTGATAATGTACCTAGCTCCTGTTCTTTTTGCTGGTAGGTTGATTGGTCCTACAAAGTCTATTTCCCACTTATCGAATGTCTATAATGTTACTTATGGTTGTAATGGAATCTCATCCCTTCTGTTGAGTTTGCCTACCTTTTGGCATACATCTCATCTTTGACAGTACTCCTTTGAGTCTTTGTGAATTGTCGGCCAACATAGTCCTGCGTGAAATACCTTCTGCGCAATAGATTTTCCTGCATAATGCCCTCCTGCTATTCCCTCGTGAACTTATGCTAAAACTTGTGTTATTTCATGTTCTAACATGTATCTTTGCAAGATTCTATCTGCACCCATTCTGTATAAGTGTCTTGCAATCAGTTGATAGTCTGTAGCCCAAACTAGTAGGTTTTTCTTCTGCGCAGTGTTATATTCTTGTGGCACAATACCCGTGCTCAAGTATTGAATGATATTTGTGAAGTATTCATCAGCGATCTGGACTGAGAATAACTGTGCATCCGAGAAGTTGTCTTCTAAATTCGTAGGTTCTTCTCCATTTGTGACTCTTGATAGGTGGTCAGGTCTTGCATTCAATTTTCCTGGCTTAACTATTACTTCAAAGTTGAATTCTTGAAATAGAAGTAACCATCGACAGATTCTTCCCCCCAACACTGGATTGTTGACTAGGTATTTTAGGGCTGAGTGATGTGTGAACATATTAAAGTGTTTTCCCAATAAGTAGTGTCTGAACTTCTGCAGTGCGTAGACCATAGATAGGCCTTCTCTCTCCATGGTGTTATAGTTATGTTCTGATTCTAATAGTTTTCTACTTGCAAAGGCTATGGGGTGATCCAAATCCCTCTCTTATGGCTGTGCCAAGATCGCTCTAAGTGCTATGGCTAATGCATCTACATGCACGTGGAATGTATTCTCCCAGTCTGGAAATACTAATATTGGCACGGTGACCATCTTTTCCTTCAGGGTATCTAGACCGTGTTGACGCACGTCATTCCACTAAAACTTGGTATCCTTTCTTAACAACTTTTCCATTGGTGCAGTAATATTTGCATACCCTTTGATAAATTTCTTGTAGTATCCTGTGTGTCCCAATGTCCCTCTTAGCTAAAGGACTATTTTTGGTGGTGTAAGTTAACAATTACTGCAATCTTTGTAGGATCTACTAATAAACCTTCTTTTCATACTATATGGCCCAATAGTATCCCAAATGGTGTTCCGAATATGCGTTTATTTATGTTCAGTGATATTTATCATTGTCTACATCTTTCTAACATCAGACGTAAGACTTCTACATGATCTCTCAACAAACTATAGACTGTCCAATCGTCCAGGTATACCTCTAGGAACTGATGGATGAATTATTTAAATGCAGCGATGACTACTCTGGAAAATATTTCCGGTGCATACTTCAGTCCAAACGACATGACTCTGTATTGGTAGGATCTCCATTCTGTCGCAAATGTGGTCTTGTATATGTCTTCCTGTGCTATCTTGATCTGATGGTAGCCTGAGAATCTGTCAGTGAATGAATAAAATTCATGTCCACCTACGTTATCTAACACTTCATCAGTAAAAGGTGTAGGGAAGGTGTAGGGAAACAAGTCACTGTACTTGAACAGTAACTCTGTTATGCTTTCCACTATTTACTCATCTCAGTAATCTCCAATGCTGACCATTTTGGGAAGCTCAACTGTACCAATATTGAATTTCTTTACCTTGATTAATGCGACATTGAATTCTGATTCTATAGGTGGACCTTCCACTTCTCTTTCTCCATCTTCTTCTTCAATCTGAATATCATGTGGATCATCCTCATCTAGTGCTTCCTCTTGCACATGGTAACATGACAATAGTTCCTTAACTGTCTGTTTGTTCCACTATTGTTCTTCTGTGATAAGTTCTACTTTTGGTTATTTGATGAATATCACTCCTTTTATTTGTTTAAGAGTAGCATATATGTTGGGGTTCTCATGCTTGAATGAGAAAGTGACTGTAAAATTCTGTTGCAATGTCATCCAGGTTGTAGTTCCCTTGCGTAATTCCTGGTTTGTATACTAGTTTGCTGGTATGCCATCTAGAGTGTGTAGGAAATGATGATGCCATTCCTATGGGGGTGTCAATTTCCATAGTGTTCTGCACTTCTCCAAGTGTTTTGCTAGTGCCCCCTTTCCATCATACTTCTGTTGCTGCTTGTTTTTTTTCCATTCTGCACCGAACCTTATGTGCAATAACCGCTTACATTGGTACCAATCTATGATTGTCTCTTTGTGTGTACCCCACCATCTTGCAAGTGTGGCCTTGAGTGCTATATCAAGTGCTAACAGTATCTGATTCTCTAAAAATTCATCTTAATATTGTCCCTAGAATGTTTCCAAATCATTTATTCCATGGAAATTGGGTGGTTCCCTAATTTCTGTGCGGACCCATCTTACTGCGCGGTCTATTCTTGCACATCTTCTCTTGGATACTTCATGTAGCCTTTGTTTCTAGTTCTCTAACTCGGTATCTGAGTCTGTTTCACATGGATTAATGCTCTACCCACTGATTATCCCATCTACAGTTGGGTTTGTGTAATCCTCATTGTACACAGTTTTTCTATACAACTCGCTAATTTCCTCTAAGTCTAGGAAAGTAGGTTCTACAAACCTCTCCCCTTTCGATGGATCTAATGGTACGATGGCCATGTATTCTCCTAAATTAAATGTCATTTTCCTGGTATTCAAGTTGATTATGGCATGGTTGTAAAACACCTAATCTAGACCAAGCAATGCTGGATATGGTGTTGTGTCGTCCACTATTTCAATGACTTCAAAATCTGCTTTAGGGCACACTCCATCTAGGTCTACTGTCACTCCTTTTAGTCTACCAATTGGTGGGAATCTGTGTTGGTTTGCCAGTTTAAATTGAACAAGTGAATATCCTAACATGGGCTCTCCAATGCATTTCCATGTCTTCTTTGGTAACAAATTAACTTCAGATCCTAGATCCAGTATGATATCTCCCATGTTGAAATCTCTGATGTTGGAATTCAGTCTAAACTCCCTACTTATTCTTCTTCTTGTATGTAGGTGATTGACTATTTTTTGTTCTAGTTTTCCTTCCATATCTATACTGCATTTTTTAAATATGTTTTGCAATATTTTCATAGGTGATGGATCACTTAGTACCTTTACACATGATTGAAAAAATCCTTTGATTGTACTTACTTATCCCATGGGTTGCATTTCATTGGTATGATCCAATACAGGAGGCATCTCGTACTCTGGCACTTCCTTGTTTTGTTGCACGGTTGAAGTCAACGCCATGTATTCCTTCTAAAATTCTTGTCTGGCCTCCTTAAATATTGCCTTCTCATTCTGCGCATTGAACTATTTCCTTGGTTCGACGTTCTTTTTCACCCACTGGTTTTGTACTGGTTCTTGTGGGACTGAGTCATTCCCTGTTTTAGCTCCTCCTTGAGTAACTATATTGATGTTCCATCCTTCATCCCTTGCTTTGACTGAAATCCACTGAACATTCTAGTTATTCTGGTTCCTTTTTTTCTGGATGTTTACTAATAGTGTCGGACATTCCTCTGTATCATGGTCTGATGCACGAAAATACATACAAGTTTATGGTGGAAGCGGACATTATCTTGCATAATGTCCTGGTTGTTGACAATTATGGTATACCATCGGTCTTCTGCCTCATCCAAAACCTCCTCTTGTTCGTCTTCCACCTCTGTAGCCTACCCGATCTCCTCTCGGTGCATTATATTGAGGCGCTTGATTATACTACGCGGTATTGTAATGAGGTTGTGTTGTGTTGTACTGTGATTGTGCATTATTATATGGTTGTTGCACAATATTATACTGATGTTGCGCAGTGTTGTATGGAGATGGAACTTGATTAAAATGTGGTGCAGCTTTCCCAGTCATCATTTCTTCCTGCACTCTATATGCATCTAATGTCCTTTCTCACATCAAATCCATAGTTCTACAATCTTTGTCGTCGTGGCCTATTGACTTGAAAAAGTTTCCATATGAACTCTTTGGGACTGTCTGGTATTTCTACATCATCATATAGTGATAAGGATCGTGACCCTATTTCTTATAGATTTCACACCATAATCCTCCTGTTGGTAACGGATTTGGCATTCCTGTTTCCATATACTGCATGAATGTTGGAAATTCGTTCTTGTAGTGTCCTTTTGTCTTGCATGTAGTACACCAAATGGCTTCTTGTTTGTCCTTACTCTTATTCTGGTTTAGCTGAAATGTTAAGTTCTTCAGATCCTCCTTCAGTTCTTCAATAGCTGGGTTCATCTGTTGATACTGGTTTTCTTCCAGTTTCAGGGCTGCCTGAAGAGCTTATGCCTGCGTCTGAAACTTTTGTTGTTGCAAGGGGTATTTTAAGTGTGGGAGCAATGAGTTGAAAAATAGGTGTTGATGCTGCATATTGATCATGAGATATTTTAACTTTCCCTTCAGTCACTTGAATCTCTAGTCAATCTCCCATACAGATTCTCCTAGTTTCTGTCAGATTTCTATCATCTCATTCATGTATTGATCCTCTGAGCTCGGCTTTTAGAACTCATTTATCAATAACTTATTAATGTATGTTAGTGTCCTTGTCATCCCAGGTGCATTTTTTGCATCTAAACTCATGTACCAGTCTAGTGCATGGTCTCTTAGCATAATAGCTAATTGTGCAAGTTTAGTATCTTCATCAGTGATCTGTTTTTCTTCCGAAATCTTTGCACAAATGAACAAGTGTTTCTCAGGGTCTTCTATTGCTTCTCCTCAAAATTTTGGTAACCTAATGGTGGGATCGTGTATTGCCATTCTGAACGTTGAACTACTACCTTCGCTTAGTGTAGATACTTGACTAGTGTTACATGAACTGGATCCTCCAGTTGTTGTTCCTTGTCTAGATGTACTTCCTGCTATCTGACTGCTTCTGAACTTCGATTTTCTAAATGGTGGTGTTCTCTTTGGTGTATTAGTCGCACATGGGTTTATGGGTTCCACAGTGACATTAATATGGATAGGATTGATGCCTTCTCTTTGTTGGTTGTGGAGCCTGATTATCTTCCTGATTCAGAGGTCCTTGCTTTCAGCCGTGTTTATACCCCATGAAGTATTTACACCCCAGAAGTATGTACACTCTTCCAAA